>JANAVB010033020.1:6004139-6287784 GCA_029216955.1 Iris pallida | reverse complement strand
TTACATGGTAAACCAACACATGAATGCAATTAACATTACATTACATGGTTGATTACATGTTTCAACCAAACATAGTAATGTAATTGTAATTCCATTACATTACAAACTCAATTACCTTACAAACCCAATTCATTACGATTACATTACAATGAACCAAACGCAACCTTACTTTTATTGTTTTGTCCTTTTTTGCTTTACAAGCTCATTTATTAATGGATTATTTCTTCATGAGCCTCCTCTATGAGTTGATTTTATTGTTTAGTTTTAGCCCGGTTTTGGTGGGCTGTCTTTCTTTGGTTGGGTTACTTTGAATATCTTTGCATCACCATTAACATGCAACCAAACAATGCCTTAAATTGATCTCCTCCTTTTTTTTTTTTTCTGCTTCCACTCTTCTTGCATTGTAAATCCATCACAATCAAAATTAACTCTTTTTGGTTTAATCTTTTTGATGATCACTCTCCTCTCTTTTGCATACTCTTTTTGGTATTTTTTTTTTCAGACATGCAATATAAGAAAGACGAGAACGAAACGAAGGAAAAAAAATTCGTTAAATAATGCTTTAGTTTAATAAAATATTTTTATATGTAAGTTAAGTTAAATATGTAATGAGTTGTTAGTAATTTAAGTGAGTTTTACACGAAAAAGAAAATTTAGTAGAACATATTACAAATGTGGTAGATTTTGATTAGACCTGTCAATTGGGTCGGGCCGGTCCAGCACAAAAATTGGCCCATGTGTCGGCCCAATTAATCGTGGGCTCTGGTCGGCCCGGCCCCATATACTGGGTCGGTGCCGGGTCACATATATCGGCCCATAAGATAGGTCCGACTCGGCCTGACCTGAAACCCAAGCCAGGTCCGACCCGGCTCGAAGTCCGACCCGGCCCACCCAAAGCCCAAACACTGCTTATCATTAGTCTGGCAATGTGTGTTATGCTTGGATTTAGCCCAAGCAATTTGTGTTGTGCTTGGCTTGGCTTTGCTTTGCTGGACTTTGTGTTGTGCTTAGCTTGGCTTTGCTTTGTAGGAACATGTGCTCGGCTTTGCTTTGTGGAACATGCCAGTCAGTCTTCATTCGTGCATGGACGGATGGTGACTGTGTTGTTAAGGCTAAGTCATAGGAACAAAATTTTGGAGGAGAAGAACGAAAATGAATACCCAAATTTATCATACGCCAAACAAGTCTCGGCACGGTATGGTCCGGCCCGACCCGAAGTCCACCGTGATATGGGTCATGTGTTGGACTTGACTGAGATTTTTCATCCTTAATCCGGTCCAATTCGGTCCGCAACAGTTCATGGATCCAAGAGGTCCGGATCCGGTCCGGCCCACCAAAATTCTGTACCCGGCCGGCCGGTCCGGTCCACTGGACGGCTCTAATTTTGACGGTGAAATAGGCCAGAATTAATTTCAAAAGTGAGTAATGATGACCGGTCCGTAAAAATACCAGAGATATCCGGCGGGTTAGACAACGCTGGGGCCAACGACAGTTCGGTCAGAGCAGGAACACAGAGCAAAGATGGCGATTTTTTTCTGGGGGATAACAAACCTTTTTTTTTCTTCCTAATTTTTTTGGGTTACCCGGGTCTCGAGCCGCTGTGGTAAGGCTGGTGGATATTTCCACCCCTCATTAACCGGCAGTTATTAGTATCTCTGACATAATGTGGGAAAGAGTGGAGTGTGGATTTGGGGCGTGAGAATAGAAGCAGTCAAAACCGATGAGTAACACTAGCACAGTAGCACTGGCGAAAGTTGAAGAGAGCCAGAGGGGGGTTTGTTGTGGCTGGCAGAGATGAATCCATCAGTAGTAGTAAAGAGTAACAAAAATAAAAAATAAAGAGAGGAACGCAAATTGAAATGAGAACGAAATGAGTAGCACTTTATTAGGAGTTTGCTTTAATTATCAATGTGTTGCAACAACCAAATATAGTGGAGGAGAGAGAAGAAGCAGGAAGAAGAGAATGAGTAAAAAAATAGGGGAAGAGAACAAGGGAGAAGAAGAGGAAGTTCTGTTGTTGTTGTTGTTTGTAGGTGGAAGAATTTAGATGAGAGAGATGCACATGCCCTTCAGTTCAATAGATTACTGGAACATTGATACTGATATTATTGCAACAACAGCAACAGCAGCAGCAAATAGTAGTAACAAGAGGAAAGGAGCAGAGGTGCCTCTGGTGGGGTTCGAGCCGAGGTCTGTTCTGGATAACAGGAGCAGCCCCAGCCCTTCTTCTTCCTCCCTCGGCGTCGGCGGCGGTGGTGGTGGGGGGTCTTCCGACACGGCCGGCGTGGCGGCAGCCATCTCCGACAAATGGCCTCCTTTAGATCAGCGGAAGGAGGAGTGGGCCTCCGAGCTCCAGCCCATCATCCCCCACTCCTCCTCCTCCTCCTTCCACCACATGCCCCAAGCGAATGAGTGGGAGGAGACCATGCTTTCTGATCCTGCCATCGCTATGTCCTCGCTGGGGCAGGAGCAGGAGCAGACGTTCCTCCGCTGGATCACGGGCGATGTCGACGACGACGACTCCAATTCAGCGAAACAACAGCAGCAGCAGATGTTCTTGCAGGAGCCGCTGCCTGATTTCGACAGCAGCGGTCTCAGCAGCAGCTTCGATCATAGCCTCCCGATCTTCTTCCAAGAACCTCCTCCTCCTGCTGCTGCTGAGCAGAATACGGGTTTCTTCCTCCCTCTCCCGCCCCAAACCGATCACAGTCTCATCATTCCGTCTCCACCCAAGCGCCACCACCACCACTCGGTACAACTCCCGTTCGCTCCCCCGAACCCGGCTCCAGTCCCGTACCAGCTCCAGCAGCGCCCGGGGAAGCCCAAGGACGAAGCGGCCGCCGCGGCTGCCCAGCAGCAGCAGGAGGCGCTGGTCGACCAGCTCTTCAAGGCGGCCGAGCTCGTCGAGACCGGCAACCCCCTCGGCGCGCGTGAGATATTGGCGCGGCTCAATCAACAGCTCCCGGCTTCCCCTCTCGGGCTGAAGCCCCTCCTCCGCTCCGCAATCTACTTCAAAGAGTCCCTCCTCCGCCTCCTCTCCTCCCCCACCAGCAGCAGCAGCAACAACAACAGAACCCCTCCTATCTCCAACCCCTGGGACCTCGTGCTCAAGCTCAGCGCCTACAAGGCCTTCTCCGAAGCCTCCCCGTTCCTCCACTTCGCCAACTTCACCTGCACCCAGACCCTCCTCGAAGAGCTCGCCCACGCCGACCGAATCCACATCGTCGACTTCGACATCGCTGTCGGCGGGCATTGGTCCTCCTTCATGCAGGAACTCGCCCACCGCCGCGCCCAGGCCGTGCCGTTCCTCAAGGTCACCGCATTCGTCTCTCCTTCCTCCTTCCTCCCGCTCGAGCTCCAGCTCACCCGTCAGAACCTCTCCCAATTCGCCGCCGACCACGGCATCCCCTTCGAACTGAACATCCTCGCCGTCGAATCCTTCGACCCGAACACGCTCCTCGCGGCCTCCTCCCCCGCCGAAGCCGTCGCCGTCAACCTCCCCGCCGGGTGCCACTACAGCGTCCCGTTCCCGACCCTGCTCCGCCTGGTGAAGCAGCTCTCACCGAGGGTCCTGGTTTCCGTGGAGCGCGGATGCGACCGCAGCGACCTCTCCTTCACCCACTGCTTCCTCCACAGCTTCCAGTCCTGCACGGTGCTGCTGGATTCCATCGACGCGGCCGGAGCCAGTTCCGACGTGGCAGGCGAGATAGAGAGGTTCTTGGTGCAGCCCTGGGTCGAAGGGGCATTGGCAGGACGCCACCGTGCCGTCGAGAAGATGCACCCCTGGCGGACGCTCCTCGCCTCGGTCGGGTTTGTGCCCCTCCACTTCAGCAATTTCACGGAGATGCAGGCCGAATGCCTGCTGAAGAGGGTTCAGGTGAGGGGGTTCCACGTGGAGAAGCACCAGTCGTCCCTGTTCCTCTACTGGCAGCGCAGGGAGCTCGGCTCTGTCTCGGCATGGAGGTGCTGAGCTCTGTGACATGGTCTGCTATCTTTCCCATCTCAGGCATGTCATCTTGTACTTTTACTAGAAGTTTATGCATTACTCCGTTCAGAGCTACTTGTTCCGGTGCCTAGTGGTTCCTCTACTCAATTATCATGTTTCTGAGTAGAATGTGGTCTTGCTTAATTAGTAGTCTTTAATTCATGTTAATTGACAGCGTTTCCTTGTTCCTTTGAGTAGGGATCCAATGTCGAAGAACTTTTAACAAGTCCATGACTTCGACTTTAATTGTGTATCGCGTTTGGAATTATTTGTTCTGATATCCTCTTGTGCTTCTTAATCTCTGTTTACTGTGCCTACTGCGATTTTTCTTATGGTAGTTCTGTTAAAAAAGAGATTGAATGCAGTTTAAAGGTTTAGATGGCTTCAATTCAGTGTAAGTTTCCATGCAAACAAGTAGGAAAGGCTTTCTGTCTTGACATAGGTAGTTGACTAGTGAATTTGTACCTATCGTCGTTCCACTACCGACACTAGGAGACATGGACACGGTATTTAGATATAAGATAGCGTGCTTCGTGGTGTTTCTGTTGTTAATGGTGTTTTGGTGTCATATGAGAATCAAATCTTGCTTGCTGGTAGTGTGGTTTTACACACGCTCAATGTGTAAGAATTTAGTCCAATAGTCCCAGTTTTGTGAGTTTTAGTCCACTAGTCACAGTTTTGTGAGTTGTATCAACCAGTTCCGAGCATTAAGATCATTGCATTAACGCCATGTAGGTAAGCTCTGCTGGTCGTTTTTTTCCTCATGACATGTTAAACTTACATGCTAAACAATTAAAACTTACATGCTAAACAGTTTCTGAAAGTTCAGAAGATGACAATTTATATATTTTGTCTTGTATCCTTTGTATTAAGGAGAAATATCTTTGACGTACGTGGGTAAAACTATGTGGCAATATGAGGCCAAGTTGGAAAATGATTCTTTTGTCTTCACATAAGTAGTTGATTGATGACTCCAAACTAGGAGTGTATGTGGACAAATCACAACAATGCTGACAAGGAAGCATGATATGGATCATCATTTCTTTAACTACACGCTCCTTTAGGAAAATATGAAGACTTGATATTAAACTGATAAGATGAAGACTATCTATCAGGATGAAGGTCCCTGTTCAATGCCTCAAGAAACAACACGTTGTCATAAAATTAATATCACAGTTGCAATACTTCGACTCCCCGTCGTGCAAATTGGATTCCTCTCAGTTTACAGCCTGTATGCATCGAGTAGATTTACTGCTGCTGCTACCATATCAAAACTTATAATTGCATAATTTGAACACAGAAATATGTTAAATTCTGGAAATGAGCAAATGATTTATGGCACACAGGTATGTGGCTGTAAACAATGTGTATTCCTTTGTACGAAAGTAAAGATGAAAAATTACATATATGCTCCCAGAACCTGAGACTAATTTAGGTTAGAACCTGCACAACGGTTAATTATATTGTTTTGGTTATACATTCTAACTTGAGGTTGAAAATGTCTTAATTATGTATTATATTGTTATGTTTAAACATTCTTTGGTCAAGGGACAAATGTAAATGCCTTGGTACTCAGATGAAGTAGATGATAATAATACGGAGTAGCATCACTTCTTTTTGTCATAACTCATAAGATGAGAGAAGGTATGCAATGTAAATTATAAATGGTTGAGAAGTTTGTTGACTACTTGTTTAACTAATAAAGAACCAGAGTGTAGCTTTTGATGGAACACTGAAAGGATAAATGTCGCATAGAGAATAAGAGATAATTAAAAATGAGAAAAATTATAGAAGTTGGAATACGTTGTAAATGTTTTTTTTTAGACATTGTAGAAGTAGCTGAATAGAAGATCAAAAGGTCATTCTGTAGAGTGTAAAATTGAGACATGAGAAAACCTTAGAACACATTAACTAGGACAGCAAAAGGAACCTCTGTTTTAAAAGGGTTATTATTTTGTATGTACTATAGACATGAGAGATGAGCAGTTTTACTTGCTGGGAAGTTTGAGTTAGAATATAGATCATCTTGCTTTGACATTGAAAATAGCCAGAACCTGAAAAGAGGACATTCATAGAATCGGACACGGGATTAGGTTGACTTGCTGTTTATGCTTGTGGCAATGTTTTTACACCGTTTCATGTATTGCATATTAGATATATATGCCAATGCTTGTGAAGGTATTTAGTGATGTTGGTTGCTATATGCATCTTCTCTTGTTCCATTGCTTCTTTATGCTATCATCACAGCTTCTCATCCAATTTTAATATATATGATGTTCTGTTGTGTCTACTCTACCGTATTTTGCTGGTTGATGTTTGATTCATCTAGTTGTTGTATGACTCATATACATTCCCATAATTTAAACCATTTATAAGAGGGCTTGCCTCTTCTTAGGTAATATTAGTAACAAACATTTCATTTCTTAAATAGTTGCTCCATTCTTTTCCCCTCTAGTTCGTGTACAAGCTGTTCCTTGACAAAATTTGTTTTCGATATTGCTACACTCATATATGTCACTATTTTCCAAAGACTTCTTGAAGAATAATCAATGTTTTTTAAAATTGTATTTCTGTTGACACAAAATTCGTGTCCTCTAACCACCGTTATTATCTTGCCCTTCCGTTTTAATCAACTTAAGGTTGGTTGAACTGAAAATATCATTGTGTTGCGCAATAAGCTCTCCTCCTCTCATAACTTAGGAGATCAGGTAGTAATCCAGGCATCAAATATTCTTATGTTTCTGGGCAGATACTCTTCACATAAAATGTCATATCTGTTTTTTTTTTCTTGCTCAGCCCTACTAATACTTTTTATTTTATGAGAACTCCTAGTCGATGTTCGTGAACATGTGTACAATGAATTTGGAATGTAGCTAATATAACAACTGATTATTAGCATGCCGACCTTGCTACCTACTGGTTTGGTCTTCGGCGAAGGATGGGCGGGGCGGCCGTATAGACTCCTGACACACACAAATCATAGCAGACAAAAATCTATTAATTAAGCTTCGCAAAGCTTAATTAAGTGCTCTCCCATCTCGTCTTTGCACATGGTATGTGTCCTTCCCCACACATGCTAGCCTTAATATTTCATTCTGATTGGTCCCTCGTCTCATTACTTTGAATATCAATCTTCCTCGACTTGTTCAAGAGTTGTTCTTTTCTTTTTAAAGCATTGTACATAAATGTGTCAACAACATGCCCTTTCTTAATAAATGACCCTGTTACATTGCTTTTTCCAGGTTACACACTTGATAATGTAGCTATGAAGATCTTTCTGGCTTCTACTTTAACTCCAAAGTTGCAATCACTTATTTTTTTTTTTTCTCAATAGTCTTCTTCACATGGTAGTATCGAGTCTTCGGTCCAGCTGGTAACTCTGGAGCCTGGTATTGATGTGAGAATGACATGGTGGTACAGTTTGGTCTGATGAAGGGGACCCGGTCGGACGATGCGGGTCCCCGGCGATCTGTCGATTTTCCGAAATCCAAAATAGGTGCAGCCCTGTGTCCGCAGCCCAGGTCGTGTCTTCCCCTCTCCTGGCCCCATTCATGGTTGTTTGGATTTGAGTGAGAACTAGGGGAGGGTACAGGGACTGGAAGTAGGGGTGAGTATTCGGTTTATTCGGTTCCAACCGAATCGAATAAGTAAAAACTGAATTGGACCGGAACCGAATAAGTAAAACCGAAACCGAACCGAATTAAATCGGTTCGGTTTTCGGTTTATTCGGTTTTGGGTTTTTTTTTTGTTAATATATATAATAACTAAATATACCTAGATATATTTAGTACACACATATATATATAAACTAAATTTTTTATTCGGTTTTCGGTTTTGGACCGAAATTCGAAATCGAATAAGAAAATTTAGTATTTTCAAAACCGAAACAGAACCGAATCTCTTATTCGGTTCGGTTCGGTTAGATTTTTGGTCCAAAATTGAATAATGCTCACCCCTAACTGGAGGGAGCCTCAAGGGGAGGGAGCCTCAAGGGACCACAAGTGGTGAGTGGGAGTGATGCCAGTAGTCGTCTTCGCTGCTTGTATCTCAAGTTTGGCCTCTTTGTAGATGATTTTCTTCCGAGTGCTGTGGTGTGGTCCACAAATACGGACACCATATATATTTTGGCGTGTCCTGATATAGTTTGGCGTGTCTATGTACGCATACCCAGTTGAGGCGTCTAAAGTACACATTCCCAACGTGGCCATTAGAGCATCATTAGGAGTGGAAGAGGTTTCAAGTGCGCTACATTTTGACTTTAGTCAAATTTGGTAGCACTTGAAGGCTGCAGTGTACATTTGCCTATACTTAAAAATAGCTAGAAAGCTAAGAGACACTACAGATTTGATGTGTGCTCTAGCTTCTCTACATTAATTTCTGGCTCACGAAAATTAACGTTTCTTACCAAAAAGGAAAATAAAGAGGGAGGAAATTTTTTACCAAACACGAAAAGAAAATAAAAGAGGTAAAGAGAGAAAAAAGATGAGGTTAATTTGAAGCATTTGTTTGAAGCGTACCATTGTGTGCCAATATTAAAGAGACACTCCAATAGTAGTAATATACACAATTTTTAATAATTTGGAGTATGTGTTTGAAGTATCTCAACTGTGGATGTTCTTAGTAGATGGTGTTCAAATTTCATCTTGAGGTCCAACATTTTGAAAAAGAAGTAAATGTAGAATGAGTTGGATTTGTATGAGAATAATATAAAATAATAAAATGAGCTTTGGTCCCAAAGATTGTGTGGTCAAAAATTAAAGTAAGAAAAAAATAATGTAAATCTAGAATTGAACTTCAAATTGGGATTTACTATGATACAAAATAATTTCATACATTCTGAATCTAGAAATTCTTAGGCCCAACCTATAGCTTCTGTGGGTGGATCTGAAAATCTAAAAATTGAAACGGTGGATCTGAAAATCTAAAAATTGAAACCTAGAATAGAGTTTAATATTCTACAAAATGAGCTCCTATATTCTAAATCTAGAATATAAAAATGGGTTGGGACTTACTAATGATGCTCTTACCCTGATTTTTATAATAGGGTTGTTGTGTACACTGCAACAATAAGGTGAAAGAAAAGAGATGTGTTGTGGTGGGGGTGGGGGGGTGGGGGTGGGGTGGGTGTGGGTGGGTGGGTGTGTGTGTGTGGTGGGGGGGGGGGGGGGGTGGGGGGGTGGGGGGGGGGGGGGGCGGGGGAGAGGAGGATTTTGGAATTTTATTTTATTAGATTAATGACTGAAGGAGTAAATGCATGTTGAACTTATGGAAAGAAAGTTCTCAAAAAATTATTATCATAAGGATTTATATTTCTACAGTACCTTCGATGGAGTTTAAAGAATTTATACAAAGGGCATTTTCAATTTTTTTCCAAAAAACTTTTTAACTTATTTTTTTATTAAGGGAAAATGCGAAAAGTCTGTTTCGAAAATTTTGTTAAACTTTGGACTTCCGTTGCAATTTCGTGAAACTTTTATGCTTTGTACAAGAATTTTTTTTCGTCCCACAATAGGAAGCACATGTCTAGTTTGTACATATGTAAACGGAATTTTTTTGAAAATTTTCGTACAAAGTCTAAAAGGTGCTCAAAATTATAGCGAAAGCATAAAATTTAACAAAATTTCCAAAACAGCATAACGAAGTCCTTTGGAAGGGCGTTCTGTAAAATAAATTTCAAAACGCCTTTTGCATTTTTCCCTTAATAAAATTTTCTTGAAAAAAAAAATAGAAATGCCATTTGGAACTCAGTGCTGACGTGGAGGGACTACATGCAAAACATCTCCTATCAATTATATCTAATTGTTTTATTTTTAACAATAATGTAATAAATCAAAATTTAGAGAGACATATATGAAAAAGATAACCAAATCTTGAAGTGCCAACAAGAGAGGACTTTTATGCATAAAAAAAGCCACATTTGGAAGGAAGCATGCCCATTCTAAGTGCGTTTTTATTTTTTTGTTTATTAACTTATTTTTTTTAAATAAGGAAAACAACTTTTAGACCAACGTTTTGAATTTTTGAAAAAAATTATTTACAAAACGTTCTTTGGAAGAGCGTTGTTGTACTGTTTTCAAAATTTTAAGAAATTTTATATTTTTTTATAATTTTGTACGCAAATTTCGATAATTAAACTAAGTAAGGCTCACAGTACCAGCGCCGCTTATTCTTTGAATCGACATTACGCCCACCGCCAGAGGTACTGTAGCTGCTGATAGCCCAGACAAGTAGTTGGAGGTGCCGTGGGCGCGATTCACGCTGATGGTGTTGGTGACGTGGACGAGAGTCTGGTGTTGTTGCAGACTGCGGCAACATAGTTGGCAAGGAACTACACATAGACGTCTGAGTAGATGGTGGCGTTGCAAGAATTGCTGATGAAGTCGACCGGCGAAGCGTTGGGGGAGAGACTACGAGTAAGCTAGGAGAGTGAATAAGCATAGGAGAAGAAAGTGTCCTCGTCGTCATTGAGGACTGTCAATTTTTTTTTGACAATCATACATATTGGAAGAACTTTTAAAAAATTTGACAGTTCTAAAGATAACAACATATTTTCTTTTTGGACTGCCAAATTTTTTAGCAGTTCATTATATTGGTAGATTGTAAAAATACTTTGACATTTCTAAAATTTTAGCAGTTTATTTATTATGGACATGTATTTATTCTATTTCTATGCATCTCGGATTTATTCTATTTCTATGCATTTCAAATAAATCTCCATGAACATTGTAATAATGTTCATCTTGTCGGCTATGTCCGATTAGACCAACACAAGTCCTTCCAAAGCGATTCTCTTTTTATTTGTTAGAATAATAAAAATATTTTAAAAGTCTACAAAACCAATATGTTGTAATTAGTTATAACTAACTAAATATGATTGTGCCTAACAAAATGGAGATATTCATCTCTCTTGGAGATCTTATATATACTAGTAAATGCACGGACTTTGCACGTGTGATAATGTATAATAAAAATATTATCCAATTATAGTTAAGTATTTTTTCTAGCTCATGTGATTAAGGTGAGATGTTTTCTTTTTGTTTGCTTGAGTTCGATTCTCCGTTTTGAATATATATAACAAATTTAAATTTTGTTCAACAATTTTTTTACATAATTTATTTTTAAAAAAATAATAAAATGGTTGATGATATGGCTCAGACGGCTCAAATTTAAGCGATTTCGAAGTCCCTTTATAATAGTAAAGATGATAAGAATAATTATTTTGATGGTTACCTACATTGACATCAAAGTTTTCTCTCTTTTCTTCTACAACATAAATCGTACAATCTACATGTTTCACGCCCCCTGTTATTTTGCAATTTTTTTATTCTGACTTTCGCTACGGATTATAAAAGGATGAGAGCACATGGGAAACCTTAGTATACCTAAAAAAAAATTATGCATACCATTTTATATTTAGTTGTTAACCTAAGATTATGAGCTCCCTTCATGGCAGGAGACGAATAATATACTATAGAGTACGGTTTTAATAATAATAATAATAATAATAATAATAATAATAATAATAATATACTATAGAGTACGGTTTTAGTATATAATAAAGTATAAATTGTGACGTAACCGCGTGTTTAGTACATATCTTAGGCAAAGATGGAGACAATGTCAGGTTTCTTGCACCTATTGTTATCATTATTTACGGATGCCCATCCAAGTCTATAATGGATGTGTCGAGTCCGAGCAGTGTCAGTATCTAATCTAGACACCAGCTTCTTCAGAACAAGGTTTCCTATCTTGGTATTTATGTACGCACCAAAGTATTACAATCTCTAATTCTTTTGCAGTGGAATTGAGATTCAGAATCTACCATCAGATTCACCTTTTTACACTGGAATCAAGATTTTAGAATACACAATCCAGTCCGATATGATTCAAGAGGATATCAAATTTTAAGCCTATACAATTTATGATATAAATGGTAGGCCAACGAAGCATTGCTCCCGTGGGAGCAGCAAACATCTGGCTTTTAGGAGAGGTTAGAGCATCATTAGTAGTTGGGACTCTCCAATGCAATTTGGAGCCCAAAATTTAAAAAAAAAAAAAAAGTAAATGTAGAATGGGTTGAGTTTGTATGAAAATAGTAGGAAATGATAAAGTGAGCTCCGGTCCCAAAAATTGTGTGGTCAAAAATTAATGTAGGAAAAAAATAATATAAAGTTTAGAATCTAGAAAGTTTGCCTCCAAATTGGAACTTACTATTCTACAAAACGAGTTTCTACAATCTAGAATCTAGAAATTGGAAGGCCCAACCCTTAGCACCCATGGATGGGTTGGACCGAAATTGTAGAAATTGGGACTAGGGATGAGACTTATTATTCTACAAAATGAGCTCCTACATTCTAAATCTAGAATCTAGAAAATGGGATGGGCCTTACTAATGATGCTCTTAGAGCCTCGATACCGTAGGTGGATGTGTGAGTAATAATATGGGTCGGGCTCAGTGTGGGTGAAATTCTTCGGTCCAAATAACAACCTTAAGGCCCACCTTTCCTAAGATTTTTTTTTTTAATCACTTCTGCCTTCTACTATATAATACGGCTCAAAAATGAGCCGTTTAAGCCGTATGTATATCATCAACCATTTAATTTAAAAATATTACGAAAAAAAATATTTTAAACTTTTTTTTCCTTTTTTTCTGCGTAACCAAATACACTTTTTTTATTTTTCTTCCACATAACCGAATACCCCATCTTTTATTCACATATATCAATAACAAATTATAATTAAATTTAAATTTAAATTTCTATAAATCTTAATTAAAAATATATATAACAAATTTTAATTTATATAATATTTTGATAATATTAGAAAAATTATTTTACGTGTAATGTACGTGCTTTTACTAGTAAATTTAATGTACGCTAACAAAATTGTCAATATATAATGTTGATGACCATGATAAATTGATAATGATATTACAATTGCCCATGAAGTCCTGGGCTGGCATGGACCAAAGTTGGTCATCCCATTCTAGACTAAGAAATTTTACACGTTAGGCCTGGAATGGCTTTTGGCCCATACCCTTCCTCTTGTAGTTAGCCGGTCTCATGTTAACGTCCTTACAATTGCAAAACAAAATTAAAAAAATGATAAAGAAAAAGAAAAGAAATTCTCTAGAGTTTTACGAACTTTACAACGACAGTAATTCTAAAAAATTTAGGTCCACTGAGTTTTAATGAAGGTTGAATAGTATAGGACTAATTAATTTCAGCTTACAATTTAAGTCTGCATACGATTCAATTGAAAATTTTGTACCCTGAATTTTAATTTATTATTTTTATTATTATTATACTCTCTTTTTCTCTATGTATTGGTTGTTAACCGTGTACTCATATTGAATATAATGGGGAAAAAAATCAAGAGTCCAAACTTTACATGTCGCTCGTATAAAATTCAGAATCTAATTAATTAGCCCAATGTAAGTAAATCCTAAGTTATTACTAATCAATAATAAAAGTAGGAAAATTAGAATAAAAAAAGTAATGTTGTTATATCTCTCCTATTTCTATGGTAGAAATGCATTTTAGAGAAAACTTCTCCTATTTTAAAAATAACAAAAACATAAATATGCAAGTAATCTCGTTGTATCTTGGTTCATTTTATTATGGTATCATCGATCATAGGGACATAAGAAAGGGACGAGAGAAGGTTCTTATTAACAAGTGAAAGGTGAAGGAAGAAAGGGTTAATTCACTCACTTGTTTGAAGAAATGCCGAGAGAATCGAGAAGATGAGTTCCTTTCCAAAGCTCGAGCCTCGCCTTTGCCTTCTCTTGAATGACAACATCCAGTTCGACAGAGTTTTCACAATGCTTCTTTCTCTCTCTCTCTCCTCTCTCTCTCTCTCTCTCTCTCTCTCTCTCTCTCTCTCTCTCTCCTCTCAAAATTAATTTATGAAGTAGTAGAATGAAGCGAAAGAGAGATCAAGTCAAAAAATAGGGAAGAATTTCACATAATTCATAATGTGTATTTAACGAACAAGTGAGTTTTTCTTAATAAACCATCCAAATACCCTATTAAGCAAGTCTCGAACCAACACCCAAATTCTGCAATTTTCACATAATTTAATCACAATCCGCAAAAGCACAATTATGACCAACAATCAATCATTTTAAGTTAACACATAGGGACAATTATGTTTCAAGCTCTAACTTGATAATTATGAGTTGTACCGAGTCAAAGATGAACTCCATTGTTGAGCCAAAAGTAAGATAGAATTACATGACAGTTTAAAGCAAAAATGGATCATTATATTATACAACACTAAGAGTGTTGAGCAATTAAGAAACATGCCCATAAAATTAGTGTAGCAGAAATGAGGATGATATGGATGAGTGACAATACATTGAAAGATAAATACAAGAAATGAGTGTATTTTTTGGAAGTAGGAGGTTGAGCTAATTGAGGATAAAATGAGAGAAATTACTTTAGGTAGTTTGGTCATGTGCAACGTTGAGCAATTGATGTTTTGGTAAGGAGTAGTGAAAAAAAGGTAGATCCGCTAAGACTAAATACGTGTTAAATGAACACGTTTTGAAGTTTTAAAGAAGAATATGTTTTTCGTTGGTGTTATAAAGGACATGACTTTTAACAAAGCTGAATGGAAGAAAATGATTTAAATAATTGGTCCCAAAAATTTGGGCAAAAACTTTGTGGTTGTTGTTGTAGGAGTAGGAGGTTTGTGAACTAAGCTGCTAACAAATTATTTGATCAATAACAACTATCATGTCCAGAGTTCTAGCATGTTAGAGATACCGGTCTTGGCGCTTATAAAAATGTCACTCCCGTTTCCCGTTATACGTATTTTTAGGATACGTATACAGATTTCTGACAATTGTCAGGTGGCCCATATTTTTACTTATCTTGCTTAGCTTAGCCTTGGTTTAAATCTTGACTTGATTGGTTCAACTTGGTTCAACATGACTTGGCTTGGCTTGGTTTGGTTTATTTTGGGTTGAGATGGGAGGGGTTGCTATATAAGTCAACTTCTTCTCTCTCCTCCATTATTTGCATTTACTTCTTCATCTTCTCCATTTACTCCTCCCACCTACCAAGCCTAGGCAAGTGCAACTTGCTTCATAATGGATCTCCCCTTTTATTTCTCCATTCTCTTCTGTCACGACCCGCACCCACTGTTAGGGTACGAGGACGTAACAACGTCCAGCCTATGCCGCAGTGTCGGCAATAGAACGCTGTCCTAGGTCACATCATCTAACAATATAATGCTAAGCAGATACAGTCTCAATCACATTTAAGGTAGAGCATGATAAGGTTAGATAAAACATAAAATCCAAAGAGATACGGGAGATAGAAGTCTAAGTGTCTAAGATACAAAAACCCAGAAATACATCTCAAAACTCAAATACAGTAATCTACAAAGTAAATACAACTCCAGACAAATGAAATAACTATCTAAATAACCTCTAAGGTGTCTCCTCTAGGCTAGCAGGCAACCTCCAAGCTATCTGTAAAATTTATCAACAGGTCCAGTCAGGACAGGAACGAGCACATCTCATATAGAAAACCCAAGTAAATGACAGAGAACTATAAAGCAGTTATAGGCAGTTGTATTGATGAAAATGGCAGTTTATATTCAGGTGATGGTAAGAAAGACAGATAAGGTGCAAGAAAAGTAAATAACTAAACAAGAGAAGAATCATAGCAATGAAGTCTGTAAAAATAGAACTAGCTGAACCAGGGTAATATGATATGAAGTCCAGACAATAATGTAGACCAGTGTAACTCCAGTGTAAGTCCAGTACAAGATGAATCTAATACAAGATGAAACCAGTAAGGGACGATTCCAGTTATAGTGATCAATGATTCCAGGGTGAGTCCAGCCTATACTCTAACAGTGTGTTTTAAAATACCGAGATCGATATGTAAACGGCTGTGGGTAATCCGGCACACCTCTCACTGATCAGGCGAGAGATGGCTATCATTCCAGTAGATTCCAGTAGGGGCGATTCCAGTAATGGGGTATGTCTATATGTCTTACTCTAGTATTTTTCCTCCCAGCAAGTGAATCCAGAATTCTGACACAATAATTCAAGATGAGTCCGGCCAAAAGTAAATAATACCAGTAAATGATTCCACCAGGTGATTCCAGTAAAAGAAGCCGAAAATGATGATACCAGTAATAGAGGCCAGAAAATAAATGTGTGTCGTATACATGAATCCAGTAATATCCACACGTGTTGTAACAGAGAATCGTATACAACTAACTAGAACTGAAATACAGTAATTGACAAATAAATGAGAGAACTATCAGAGAATGTACTCGCCTGATAACCTGAACAGCTGATAAGTATAGGGGGTCCAACTGAAGCCACAGAGTCCTATTTAAAGTAACACAGGTTACAAGGTGTCTGGCTCCTAATTAGAACAGCACAAGTCACAACATGTCCAGAAGGGTAATATAAAGCACTACAATACATTCTACATGAATCTAGGTCAAACTAGGCCAAAGTCAACCCTTGGTCAACTCTGGTCAACTACACTAGTCAAACTAGGTCATGTCCTAACCCAGTAAGTCTTACTAGGCCTAACCAAGACTATCCTAGCAAGCACACATCAATACAAGGCTATACAAGCCAATATACACCCAACTCTATATAGCATGCAATTATTCAATACTCAAATAGGCAAGAATTCACATTGGATATACACTAGGTAATCTATTACTTTAAGCTATATATGTCTACACATATATACACATGCATATATTGGTATTCAACATTAGGTCTATAATCATGGCATTTCAAATGGTTATATAAACTTATATATTACAACACAATATGCTAACATATATATAATATACATACATAGCTAAGTTAACTATATTCATAAATACTTATTTAAGAGGCTATGTGTGTATGTGAACATGGCAAAAGGGCAAGTGAGGGTTAAATGGGCATACATAGTGTATACATATCAAAGAGTGTCAAAGTGTAAGTGAACAATGTGTCAAGTGTGATAGTGTCAACATAGTATAAGGGGGTACATGAGGTAATATAGGATTTGTGTTAACATATAACATTACATCTCATTAACTTGTATATTGCATACATTACATCTATTATTACATTACATTCATGCTTGTATTCATTCATCATTTATTATTCTCTTGCACTACTATATGCACCATACATTACATACTATGGAACCTACATATTCATTACAAGCCATACTTATACATGCTTACATTAGATAGGATACTTACACCTCATACATCATTTATTTAACCATTTACTCATTCTTGTATTCTCTATTTAATTACATAATGTATATACATTAACATGGGTTAAAATCAAATAGAACATTATATTACACACAAGGGTGTACAAAATACATATGCCGAATAGTAACTCCTATAATAATCAATACTGTACCATCTCAGCATGAATTAAAATTTAGGATTAAAGTATGTTATATATCTATGTGTTAGCTTTCCGAAACTTTAAACGGATCGCATTTTCGTTTTCGGAAACTCCCGGAATTGCAAAAACACCGAGAACGCGTTTATCTTTCGTACAGCTGACACTCAAATAATTCTCCAGAAAGTTACAGAAAGAATTAGGCCTATTAATACATATTTTTGGAAAGCTAACTTCAATACGCTTCTTTTAAAAAAAATGGGAGATTAAACCGAGTATTGAGCTAGAAGTTATGACATTTCTAAGTTAGGGCTGAAATTAAAAACGTGGATAAAAATCATGACGGATTTAGGTAGTTTGAGACAAAAGAACACAAGTATGTAACATAATATATCAAGAACTCACTCTCTACACTAATATGTATATATGAGACACTATAGAACACATCTCCAATACAAAAATATGAGATTAAACATGTAATAATTCATTCATACATAACAACAACACATAGTGTGTCCAAATTTGGGATTTTCCCACATGGACACAACCACAACACAAAGGACACTCCTATGACCTCCAAATGGACACAAAATGGACACAAATGGAGATACAACTATGGGATCATTCCTATGGGTTCAAAATAGACCTATATGCATGAGAAAATGAAAAGGAGAAAGGATTTATACCTCCCGGTAGATCGAATCGAAGAAAAGCCTTTCCGGAGCGACACCGACACGTAGAGATTCGAAAAGGACACGAACGAGCTCCAAATCCTCCCAAACTTGGGTAGCTTCCTTCTTGGCTAGAATGGAGAAGGAAAGAAGAAGATTTAGTGGTGAAATGGAATGATTTGGTGGATAAATTGCTAGGGATTGCTCTCTAGGAATTTGGGGAAGAACAAGAGAGAGAGTGTGGATGAGAATAATGAAATGAACTTGAGCCTATCCTCTCCCAAAGTGGCTGGCCATATGGGGCTATTTGTCCTATTATGATAAGGTCCAAAATGCCCCCACTAACCTATTCTATGAGTATTAGGATATGGCTAATTGGTTGGGGCTAAATTAGTCATTCTAAAGTCTCTAATTACACTAACCTTATCCATAATAATTAGTCTAACCTCTAACTAAAATATTTTTATCATGTGGATTAAAATTAATATCATGTGGGCCATGCCTAACTAGTGTGTGGGTCCCACTATAGTCAAACTACCCCCGGGTCCCCGTTTCAAGTCGGATTGAGTTGAAATTCGAACCCGACTCAAATAACCCCAAAACAATATCATAAATAATAAAATAATATCAAAATAATTCAAAGAGGTCAAATGCAAAAATATCCTTAGGCCAAAAATGATATTAAAATATTATAATCATATGGTTAGGCTCTAGGTCAAACAGTCTCTAGGGTTTCACTAGCAAAACGTCAAAACCACAAGTCATTGATTTAAATAATTTTAAAATAATTTAAAATCACCAAAAATCATATCATGAATTAAATATTATTATTAAAATAATTATAAACATAAAATTTTAAAATTACCCTCATGTGGAAAACTGGGTGCTACAACTCTACCTACCTTAGAAAAATTTCGTCCTCGAAATTAAAATTTCTATACTCCCTCTAGGTCAAACCCCCACAATCAAAGTCCCAGATTAAAACAAATCATGTGATCAAAAGGACGACATACAGGGTCATGGCATACGGTGGTAGTGAAAGTCTCATCTAGGTATACTAGTCATGCTAACCGAAACGGTCATAGGGTATCAAAACATACAAGCAATTTAGGGTGCTAAACTAGAGAAGTTATAGAAACAACAAACCAACAAAACTGTAAGGCGGTCTACCATCCTATATGAAACTGGTACTTATCAAAACAAAATAAAGGCAACTACTAATTATCTGAAAAAGGATTCAGAAAATCAAATTCAAAAATTAAGGAATTGAAAATCACTTGCATTGAAATCCAAATCACAATATATATATATACAGAGAGAGCGTTAGAGAGGAAAAACTAGCATTATGTAATGTTATGTGGTTTGTGTGTGTATGGGTGTATGTGAAATATACATAAAATTGTATATGAGCTATCCTGTTACACTACTCATGGCATATGGGTTAACAACCTACAATACACAACATATTTAATCATAACATGCATGGCTAACCATAAACATCTGTAAGAGGTAGAGATTTAGTTATGTATATACATATATTATAACATGTATGCCTAAGCTCTATATATATCTATACAAGTATGTGATCATAACATAGAGAGGAAAGGTTAGGTTACATGATAGCATATACTAAGTTAGGGTGTGTGTGTGTCCTTGTACGGGGTTATAGCTTAGTATTGAAAGGTTAAACCCAGTTTTAGCTCAGCATTTACATACAAAATCTGAAAATAAGCTAACATTTAAACCAGTGTAATATTAACATAATGCAGTCTCAGATTTTACAAATTTAACATAACTTAACCAATTTCTCTAAAAATTGAAACTCTGCAGATATCATACATGTGCAGTTATATAGACAAAACTAATAACATGAAATTTATATTTAAATTATGAATTTAAACTGGAAAAACAGAAAACCAGAAATATTGGGGTTCTAAAAATTTTAACATTAACAACATATTAATATGTATTTAGATAGGTGGAAAATCAAGTGTAGCATGCATACGTATCAGGCAAGTGTCCACTATCTAAATATACTCATATCTTCTCATGTCCAAAAAAAAATTAATTCTTCGTTAAGACCAACATTTAGATTCCTACCAAGATCGCAAAATAGGTGATTGACGAAATCAAGATAGTTTTATTATTATTATTCAATACTAGAATAATAGCAAGAAGGAAATAACGATAAAAGCTGTTTGCTTATTTGCCTAAAAGAAGGAACCATTTTGAAACCAGAGCTAAATATCAAATCCAAGATAAAGTCTAGTAAAATCATCGATTCATTGTATTAAGAAGAAACTCATAGCAAGAAGTTACACAAGCTACTCCTAAGTTAAATAATTAGAAGCAAAATAAAGCAAAACAAATAATAATTATTTTTGAAGGACTGCATCAAAGTAGAGAAAACATGCTTGAAAATATTTAAGGTACAATCTGATAATCATATGCGTCTATCCAAAATCATGGTACTCTAAATTCCCGTCATACTAGTAAGCAAGGCTACGAAAATCACAGAGTCCCTGACTTATGCACATACCTCTAGAATCGTGGTATTTAACATTTTCGCGGTGCCGCTAGCTTGGCTGCAAAAATCTTAAATTCTCACACCCGAGAAATATATCCAGAGTCAGACTATATGTCCTCACCATGCTGGCTAATGTGACTATAGAAGACTAGATTCCATAACATAGATGACCTAGCCCATATAATTCCATCTTGTCAAAAAAAATTTAAATTAAATCAACAATGAATACCCATAAATCAAATTAAATTTATCAACGAACTTCAAAATTCAAAATTCAAAATGAACAAAAATCTATCAAAATACAACTCAGATGTAACAGCTATCATCAAGATTTAAAATTCGACAATCATTCATCAAAATCAATGAATACAACTCAAATTCAACCATAATCCATCAAAATCAAATTTAACAACAGTAAGTAAAAATAAATCAAATCAAGGAAAAAAAGAGTTCTCACATCGAAGTTAAAATAAGATTCTCAAGGGTCGTTCCGGGAATCTCTCAAGGGTTCCTAACTGTGATTGAGTACCTTCAAGATATATCCTATTCCTACTGCAGGCTGTAGTGGTACTCAAGTTTGAATACCACTACATAAACTCGACCTGCATGGGCCACAACTAAAAACGTGTCATGATCCGCACCCACTGTTAGGGTACGAGAACGTAACAACGCCCAGACTACGCCGCAGTATCGGCGGTAGAACGCTGTCCTAGGTCACATCATCTAACAATATAATGCTAAGCAGATACAGTCTCAATCACATTTAAGGTAGAGCGTGATAAGGTTAGATAAAACATAAAATCCAAAGAGATACGGAAGATAGAAGTCTAAGTGTCTAAGATACAAAAACCCAGAAATACATCTCAAAACTCAAATACAGTAATCCACAAAGTAAATACAACTCCAGACAAATGAAATAACTATCTAAACAACCTCTAAGGTGTCTTCTCTAGGCTAGCAGGCAACCTCCAAGCTATCTGTAAAATTTATCAACAGGTCCAGTCAGGACAGGAACGAGCACATCTCATATAGAAAACCCAAGTAAATGACAGAGAACTATAAAGCAGTTATAGGCAGTTGTATTGATGAAAATGTCAGTTTATATTCAGGTGATGGTAAGAAAGACAGATAAGGTGCAAGGAAAGTAAATAACTAAACAAGAGAAGAATCATAGCAATGAAGTCTGTAAAAATAGAACTAGCTGAACCAGGGTAATATGATACGAAGTCCAGACAATAATGTAGACCAGTGTAACTCCAATGTAAGTCAAGTACAAGATGAATCTAATACAAGATGAATCCAGTAAGGGACAATTCCAGTTATAGTGATCAATGATTTCAGGGTGAGTCCACCCTATACTCTAACAGTGTGTTTTAAAATACCGAGATCGACATGTAAACGACTGTGGGTAATCCGGCACACCTCTCACTGATCAGACGAGAGATGGCTATCATTCCAGTAGATTCCAGTAGGGTGATTCCAGTAATGGGGTATGTCTACATATCTTACTCTAGTATTTCCCCTTCCAGCAAGTGAATCCAAAATTCCGACACAATGATTCAAGATGAGTCCGGCCAAAATATAATGATACCAGTAAATGATTCCAGTAAATGATTCCAGTAAATGATTCCAGCATGTGATTCCAGTAAAAGAAGCCGGAAATGATGATACCAGTAATAGAGGCCAGAAAATAAATGTGTGTCGTATACATGAATCCAGTAATATCCACACGTATTGTAACAGAGAATCGTATACAACTAACTAGAACTGAAATACAGTAATTGACAAATAAATGAGAGAACTATCAGAGAATGTACTTGTCTGATAACCTGAACAGCTGATAAGTATAGGGGGTCCAACTGAAGCCACAGAGTCCTATTTAAAGCAACACAGGTTACAAGGTGTCTGGCTCCTAATTAGAACAGCACAAGTCACAACATGTCCAGAAGGGTAATATAAAGTACTACAATGCATTCTACATGAATCTAGGTCAAACTAGGCCAAAGTCAACCCTTGGTCAACTCTGGTCAACTGCACTAGTCAAACTAGGTCAAACTAGGTCATGTCCTAACCCAGTAAGTCTTACTAGGCCTAACCAAGACTATCCTAGCAAGCACACATCAATACAAGACTATACAAGCCAACATACACCCAACTCTATATAGCATGCAATTATTTAATACTCAAATAGGCAAGAATTCACATTAGATATACACTAGGTAATCTATTACTTTAAGCTATATATGTCTACACATATATACACATACATATATTGGTATTCAACGTTAGGTCTATAATCATGGCATTTCAAATGGTTATATAAACTTATATATTACAACATAATATGCTAACATATATATAATATACATACATAGCTAAGTTAACTATATTCATAAATACTTATTTAAGAGGCTATGTGTGTGTATGTGAACATGGCAAAGGGGCAAGTGAGGGTTAAATGGGCATACATAGTGTATACATATCAAAGAGTGTCAAAGTGTAAGTGAACAATGTGTCAAGTATGATAGTGTCAACATAGTGTAAGGGGGTACATGAGGTAATATAGGATTTGTGTTAACATAGAACATTATATCTCATTAACTTGTATATTGCATACATTACATCTATTATTACATTACATTCATGCTTGCATTCATTCATCATTCTTTATTCTCTTGCACCACTATATGCACCATACATTACATACTATGGAACCTACATATTCATTACAAGCCATACTTATACATGCTTACATTAGATAGGATACTTACACCTCATACATCATTTTTTTAACCATTTACTCATGCTTGTATTCTCTATTTAATTACATAATGTATATACATTAACATGGGTTAAAATCAAATAGAACATTATATTACACACAAGGGTGCACAAAATGTATATGCTGAATAGTAACTTCTACTAATAATCAATACTGTACCATCTCAGTATGAATTAAAATTTAGGATTAAAGTATGTTATAGATCTATGTGTTATCTTTCCGAAACTTTAAATGGATCGCGTTTTCGTTTCCGGAAACTCCCGGAATCACGAAAACATCGAGAACGCATTTGTCTTTCGTACAGCTGACACTCAAATAATTCTCCAGAAAGTTATAGAAAGAATTAGGCCTATTAATACATGTTTTTGGAAAGCTAACTTCAATACGCTTCTTTTAAAAAAATGGGAGATTAAACCGAGCTTTGAGGTAGAAGTTATGACATTTCTAAGTTAGGGCTGAAATTAAAAACGTGGATAAAAATCATGACGGATTTAGGTAGTTTGAGACAAAAGAACGCAAGTATATAACATAATATATCAAGAACTCACTCTCTACACTAATATGTATATATGAGACACTATAGAATACATCTCCAATACAAAAATATGAAATTAAACATGTAATAATTCATTCATACATAACAAAAATACATAGTGTGTCCAAATTTGGGATTTTCCCACATGGACACAACCACAACACAAAGGACACTCCTATGACCTCCAAATGGACACGAAATGGACACAAATAGAGATACAACTATGGGATCATTCCTATGGGTTCAAAATAGATCTATATGCATGAGGAAATGAAAAGGAGAAGGGATTTATACCTCTCAGTAGATCGAATCGAAGAAAAGCCTTCCCGGAGCGACACCGACAAGTAGAGATTCCAAAAGGACACGAACGAGCTCCGAATCCTCCCAAACTTGGGTAGCTTCCTCCTTGACTAGAATGGAGAAGGAAAGAAGAAGATTTGGTGGTGAAATAAAATAATTTGGTGGAGAAATTGCTAGGGATTGCTCTCTAGGAATTTGGGGGAAGAACAAGAGAGAGAGTGTGGATGAGAATAATGAAATAAACTTTAGCCTATCCTCTCCCAAAGTGGCTGGCCATATGGGGCTATTTGTCCTATTATGATAAGGTACAAAATGCCCCCACTAACATATTCTATGAGTATTAGGAAAGGGCTAATTGGTTGGGGCTAAATTAGTCATTCTACAGTCTCTAATTACACTAACCTTATCCATAATAATTAGTCTAACCTCTAACTAAAATATTTCTATCATGTGGACTAAAATTAATATCATGTGGGCCATGCCTAACTAGTGTGTGGGTCCCACTAGAGTCAAACTACCTCCGGGTCCCCGTTTCAAGTCGGATTGAGTTGAAATTCGAATCCGACTCAAATAACCCCAAAACAATATCATAAATAATAAAATAATATCAAAATAATTCAAAGAGGTCAAATGCAAAAATATCCTTAGGCCAAAAATGACATTAAAATATCATAATCACATGGTTAGGCTCTAGGTCAAACAGTCTCTAGGGTTTCACTAGCAAAACGTCAAAACCACAAGTCATTGATTTAAATAATTTTAAAATAATTTAAAATCACCAAAAATTATATCATGAATTAAATATTATTATTAAAATAATTATAAACATAAAATTTCAAAATTATCCTCATATGGGAAACTGGGTGCTACATCTTCTCTACTTGATTTTAAGCCTCTTTAGAACTTGGCATTTTCGGTTTTGATGAATAGATTTTTGTAGATCTAAGTTTTGATCTTTTCTTATTTTTCTTGGTTTTGATCTATCAAAGCTTTGTATTTGCTAAAACCAGTCGTACCAGGCTAAAAGGAAATCTTCTTCTATACAGTTTAGACCCTTGGAAGTCCAAATTCGGACTTGTTTTGAGCAAGTTATGGCATTTTGAAGTTTTCGGGTTCAATGGGTTCTTCTTTGCTCTTTTTGGGAAAGAAGAACAGTGCCAGGCGCAACCTGCCCTGCGCACGCTTCTTAGCGCAGCGCAACCTGCCCTGCGCGCGCCTCTTAGCGCAGCGTAACCTGCCCTGCGCGCATCTCTTAGCGCTGCGCAACCTGACCTGGCGCAACCTGAGTCAGGCGCAACCTGACCTGGCGTAACCTGAGTCAGGCGCAACCTGAGTCAGGTACAACCTGGGTCAGGCGCAACCTGACCTGGCGTAACCTGACCTGGCGTACTCCAGTCTGGTGTAAACTAGCCTCGCGCAGCCTAGTGCCTGGCGCAACCCGACTTGGCCCGACTTGTTCTGGCGCAACCCAGCCTGTCTTGACCCGACTTGCCTTTGGCGCAACTTGACTTGTAGCCTTGGCACCCCCTAGTGCCTGGCGCAGCTTATCACCCTTGCGCAACTTGGCGAATGCCAATTGTTGGTCATGGTACCCTTGTCCCTTGCATGATTTGTCCTTTAATTATTGGTTTTATGCCAATTGCTTATTCTTGGTATTTGACCTATCTTGTGACGATCCGACTCGATAACTTGTTGAGCATAGCCTGACTTGCCAGTATTGATGTTGACATGAACACGACATGTACAATCTTGATAGTGGCCCGTCGAGGCGCACTCCTGACAAGTAATCTTGACAAGTAACAAGTAAATAAACATGATAATTCTTGATGGTGGTCCGTTGTGACGCACTCTTGACTTGATAAAGTAAACCTACATCATAATCTTGATAAGCTGTTGAGACGGCTATCCCGACTTGCTAAGTAACTCTTGTCTTGACACCGTGGGTGTTTCTGCTTGTATAAGCTACATGTCTCGTCTTGCATCATGTCTAGGATATAAATTCCTGATTTCCACGGTCAGGGATTCATAGTGAATCTGACTAGGATAATGACTAGAGTGATCAAGTAGTTTATGAAGAGATTTTCCAGCTACAGGTAGTCCCGTTATCTGGGCGCTCTTAATTGGACTTGTAGCTTGCCGTCGAGTAGGGCACATTTCCAGCACACTGTCATGTGTTGCACCTCTAAGTCACCTAATCCAACTCTCTCAACTTGTGACCGGATAACCTGGATTAAGACTGCAGGGCTTGTGGCTGTTGGAACATCTCGATACATCTTGTTAGTAACTAGGCTTGTGATAACCCTAGTTAGTTAAAGTATCAAGCCGTACTATTTGCTTGGCCGTGAATGATGGATGGAGTCCTATCTTGTCTAGTCTTGCCTAGATCCAGTACATGGCTATCTCAGGACATGCTTGTTTATGCTTTACTTTATCGATAATTGGTTAGAGACTAAATTCTGTTCAGGTGAAGGGTTACAACCCCGATCCTTGTTTGGTTTAAGGGTTGTAACATGGTTACCGGAATAGTCCGTTAGTCATCTTATCGTTTATCACTCTACTTTCTCTAACTCATGTCTTTCGTTATCCCTTATGTATCATGTGCTAATATGCTGGTTTTAGTTCTTAAGTGAAGCCTTCCTTGTGGCACTTGCTCTTTCTGGGGTCTGATCCAGCTGGTTTTGTATGGCCAGATTTCGGAGTAGCTTCCGAGGATCTCCCTGTCTTTCAGCCAGATGGTGACCACTAGACGCAACCCTGGCAACGAGTGGGTTCTTATTTTGCTCTCCCACTCCCTTGTAAAAATATTCTTTTGAGGCGTTTAGCCACCGAGCAAGTGTTAGCTCGTTTGCAACTTTACTTATTGTCTGCCTATGGGCTGTAACATGATTGACAAATTCTAGGGTTGATCATGTATAACTGAAACTCTTGCTAGTCTTCACATTTTGTATGACTAGCTTCATGATCATCTGAATATGTAATATTTGGGACGCCTTACTTTGTATGTCTGATGATCTAACATCTTGTAACATTTACTTACTTGCTAGAGATTGAGACACTAGGCTTATTCATGACCATAAGAGACTGATGGCTTGTAGTAAACCCTCATGCATCTAGACAACCGAGATCGTATTGCGAGGTGGAATTCAATTCAATGTACGTAGCTGGCTGTATCTGTCCCCCGCTCTCCAGTATTCTGGTTCAGTGGGGCGTGACAAAAAAGTACATTTGTTTCGATAAAACTTTTGTATTTAACAACTTAACAGACATAGTATCAGTCCTTCACTGGTAAGTGGGAAGTTTGTGGTGCCAAGATGTCCCTTTACATGTGTACGCGGTATGATCCGAATCGGAGTTGGCCCATAAGATGGACTATTGAATTACATATGCCTTAAAAGACAATTCTCATGTAAGGCATAAACTAATCTTAATTATCTACATCTCATGATCCCACCTCCCAATCGATGTGGGACTATGTCACCTCCCAATCGATATGGAGCGTTCAACCGGAAACGAGCTACAATCTAACAATCTGAACATTTTCGTACATAGTTTTGACTCCTGTACTGTAGTGCCCCGTCCTGCAAAGTCAATCGGAGGAATTGAAACACCGACGACGTTCAGACTTAGACTTGTAACAGCTGCTCGAAGGCTCGCTCGGTCGAGGCGACTCTTCGTTCAGGTGGGGCAGTTTCGATGAACTTGCCTCATCTTAGCCTTTAATTAATAAATCGCATGTTTTCAACTTGCACAAGTAGGCTAATATAAAAGCTACGAACGCACATAGCTAAAGGAATAGTCCCGACGGGTCAGAATATCTTAGAACATGGAAAATGGTCCCACGGTCTGCTTATAAGTCGGCTCAGCGTGCTTTCAAATGACACTCGGTCCTTCGCCCTGTGGCTTAGGAGAAGAAAGTTGGCCTAAGTTGCTAAGTTACCCCGACACTCGAATTCGCCTAAGTCATAGGCGTCATTCGCGTGAATGCTTGATAAAGCATGCACGGTCCCGTCATTTTGCCCCAACACTCGAATTAGCCTAAGTCATAGGCGTCGCCCGCATGAATGCTTAATAAAGCATGCACGGTCCCGTCGTCCAAGGCTTGGCATAGCCTTCGTACGTCTCGTGAGTTAAGTCATCTTGTACGGCTTGTGGCTTAAGTCTAGGCACCCGAGAACTTGGTTGTTAAAGTCGAACGCGTGCACGGCACGTTTCCTCGAAAAGCTTGGCGTAGCCTTTGCTCGTCAAGTCATTCCGTAAATAAGTTAGGCAAAGATATGCCGATCAGTCTAAGCCGTTTCTAGCACTGTCCCGCTCTATCTGTGGTTGTCAAATCGCGTAGTCCCTCGAGAGCAAGGCTCGTTGTATAAGGTATACGACTTGAGCGATAGCGTCGCCTACAGAACAAGACATGTCTAAGGCACGAGCCACAGTGGATTTAGTAAAGAGTATGCCACGGACAAAGAAAGTTCACGAGATCGATCCAGCTACTTGGGAGTCTCGATAAGTCTGGATATGCAAGCACGCAAGATCGGTCCCGCTACTTGGGAGTCTCGATAGAAAGAGAGAAAGCATAGTCATGAATAAGGAAGGACTTGGTAGATCGAGTTGAGTCTTGCATGGTAATTGGACAACTTGTCGACAAGGTTAGGTCTTCTCGAGTGATCGCCGGGGCACCGGGATCATGTCGGCCCGGAAGAAGCGAGTGAGGCTCAAGTAGGATGCTAGATAACCGCATGGGATATTCGATGCCTTCGGGCTAGCTACCCGTGTAGGGACGGTCCGATATCCCCGAGCCGAGATCCAAGATAGATTGACATTGCTAGTGACCACTCATGTAGATAGGTCGGCAGAATAGCGGCAAACTGCGTGTATGTCTTTGGATTGAGTCTAGAACTTGAATGCATGTTCGGTCGGTAACACAATGTCTGGGCCTAAGATTGGGCTGCAGCATAGACACCGTGCTTGGCACGATACTTGACGTCGGGATATTCATGGAATCGTCACTATGTTTCACAAGTCTTGTCTAAGTTGGTTTATATGTTAAGTCAGGAAGGGCCGTAAGGCAAGTTGAATAAGTCGGGTTGGTACTTGGGAGGCACGGCCTCAACTTCATGGCACGATCAGGTCTAGAGGCACGACCAGCACGACTCGTCCCTTTGATGTCGCTGGCACGAGAATTGGTCTTGAGGCACGTAAAAGAAATGAAAGTCTTGGCACGGCCGAGTTCGCATAAGTTGCTCATCGGCGAAGCACTGTCTCGAATATGTATTGAAGTCACGAATAGAGTATGGCATGACCCTGCCGTCCCGAGTTGAAGTTCGATCAAGTACATAAGCGATGAGGCACTGCCTTGATCAAAATATACGTTAGAATTATAGCACGACCATGTCATGGAACATCGGTTTGGCCGGACGTCATTGTCCTAAAATTGACCCTAAGGCAAGACTAGAAAGACAATCATAAAGGGATTAAAGCTGCACAAACTAAATGAACGTGTCATTTGGTATGGGTGGGCGAGGAGCTCACTCCACCAGTACAGTTGAGTACTGACACCCATATAGTTTTCATGTGCAGGCACAGGTAGAAGCTCGTGGCGCAGAGCCGCTTGGATGCGTCGAGGCACGGAGTTCCTTGGTGAATCGAAGCGTACGACCACGTGAAATCAAGACTTATACGGGACGATGTATGGACATTACCATCCGAAGCTTCCGCTAGCTTAAGCATTGTATCGAGAGATGAGAGAGAGAAGAGTGACTTTTATAATGAGAGAAAAGTGAGCACAAGATAATTGTAATCATGGCCTTGCGCCTATTGTAATCTCATTGTTCAATATCAATAAAGAGTTCTTTTGAATAACTTGTGTTTCGATTCAAAATTTCTGCTGCGTGTTTAATGTTTCTGCTTGGAATTTCTGTACGACGACCCCGTCGCAGCCGCTGAAATCGGCCTTTATGAAACTGCCTTGCACGAGCGCAGTCTAGGCTCGTGCGGCATCATGCCTTAGCGAGGACGATCGCTCCTACGGGAGCGGGGCGTGACATAATGGTATTAGAGCACGGCTGTACGTCCTTGGACTTCAAGTTGAATTTCTCAGTTTTGAAAGCTCATTCGTGGAAAAAGAAGTGTGCGCTCTCTCTCAAATGTCCCGCGGCATGTCCATACAATAAGTCTAAATATTTTTAAAAGTTCGTACAAGCGTTCAATCGAATGCATCGATAGGCCTTTGTGCCGAACGGTGTCAAACTTGACTTAATAGAGAACACATGCTAAAGTTTGTAAGTCGTGTGCGTGCCCAACTAGTCCTACATCGACATTAGCAAGTGAGCGTGCAAACTCGGAGTATAGTTTGTACGGGATGGTTTTGCGCACGATCTTTTGGCTAAGTTGTGCCGCGTGTCGCGTACCTAGACCTTATGGTGCAAACGAGTTACGAGCAATATCAAGTATCGCTCGGTCGGGATCGAAGATACACTTAGCGTGTATATCGATAAAAATGCTATCAAACTAATGCTTAGTCATAAACGAAAGATTGGATTAGATTTTGAGGAATAGTACGAACGACTTAGTACGTCGAGACGACATGAACGATTACGCTAGAGATTCGTCGAACGAATCTGAAAGATGTTTTAGCAAGTAATGCGAAAACGTGATTGTGGATTAAATCGGATGGCTCGAATCCTGAGTAGTGTATGGTTTGTCTTAGAAATCATTCGAGCAAAAATTGAGGATTACGAGTAACAACGAGTATGTCGACGAGGAGATACAATCGCAAAGCCTTAGAATGCGTCACGCCTAGTTGGTCGTGAATTCGAATGTCCCGAACGAGATGTCGCTCGAATAACTTGTGAATGAGCAACGCGAGTTAGAAAGCGATAGCGAATCAGGATTCGGAACGATAAATAAAAGTGAATGTCTTGATCAAGGAAGCCTAGAGGATCGTACTTGTGATTTTGTATTTGATCGAATGGAATCGTGGTATATCCAATTCGGACAATAGCATCAGTTGCACGACTTGGAGTTCGTTGCAAAAGAAGATCGTCAGGTTACGTACATCATCGATGGTATTGAGGCATATCAAAGATCGATGTACGATAACTCGGAGGATGATCGTGTAAAATGTTATTGTTCCGATGGATGCTATTTTTGGAATATTGAAATATATCGAAGAAAAGATAGACTTGGCTCGAGAATTTTCTAGTTGAACGAATGACGATCGGACTATCGAACCGAGATCTTGGCTTGGAGGAAAATAAAATGTTTGGATTTGCTTCGTAGATAACCACAACGTTGACGTTCTTGTCTTATACGAGAGCAACTCCAGCCTCGCACATGCATCACGTCGATTAGGGCGATCACTCTGCGTGAGCGCTGGTATGGTGATTCATACAGTGAGGGTGATCGAATTTGCAGGGCGTGGAAATTTGTTTGCATCGACTTGTAGTTTGACGCGAATATGGATTCGAGAATGACTCAGCGTATGCTTGACGATTGAACTTGAGGATTGAGTAGGTCCAATCCGCGTATCGAGAATGAATAAGTCTAGACTCAAACAAGAGTTACGTCCCGATAAGAATGATTAATCTGCAGGAGCGTTGCATGGTGATTCATGAACCACCGTGGATAATCGGACTCACATGAGATTGGGGCGCAACATATTGTCGAGCTAGATGATATCATGATCGAATATATGAATTGGTTAGAATTGGTGATTTGAAATAGATTTGAATATGCACAAATGCGTGTCTTGATGCGAATTAAGTGATCATGCTCGATGTTTAGAAATCTGAGTGATGCGAGCTTGGGTAGAAAATCTCATACTACCGACTTTGGTTTGACCCTAGGATTAGGGTCAGTGTTGGCATTATTGTTGGGAAACTTTGATTCCAATCCTGACATTGACTTAGCCTTGAGAAATGGCCTAGCGGTTAGGCGAGACGCCCCTGTTTCAAGAGTTAACAAACGAAAGATTGATCTTGAGGATTGGTATGGATGGATGGAGTGAATCAAGAGTATAGGAATACCCCTCACAAGATTCAGCTGACATGCATGTATTTCAGTACTACCAAAATAAGTCATATTAGCGACGAAATTAGCGACGCCAACTTAAAACGTCGCTAATATTTTCGGATTTAGCGACTCCTAAATTTTGCGTCACAATACGTCGCTGATAGCGACAAACAGCGACATATTGCGACTACCATTAGTGTAATAAAAATCAACGTCGTTGATTTGTCGGAAAACGTCGCTAGTTTTATTAGTTCAGCGACGTTTAGCATCGCAATGATTAATAAGTCGCCGAATATTAAACGGTTACCGACGCTTTGCGACGTATTTTTGGACGTCGCTAATTTCTGATAAAAAGGGTTTCCTCGGTTGGAATTTTCATTTCTTCCTCTCCCCAAATTTTATTTTCCCGTCCGCTCTTTCCCGACCTCGACGACAGCCACCCCTTCCCTCCGGCGCCGCTCATCCTCCTCCTCCACCGCGAGCCCCTTCTCCTTCTCCACCGCGAGATCCTCCTCCTCCACCACCGCGAGGAGACTGAAGGTAAACCCTAACCCTAACTGAGTATGTTTTTCGTGTCCAAAATGGACATGGAGACACATTACGACCATGTGTTCACTGATACAGTGTGTTCGTGAGGTTTCGGACACTTTGTGTCCATTTATTGGACACGTGGACACCCCCAAGCTTGTATATATATGTATTTCACCTCTGTACACTTAATCCCCTCCTCCTCCACAACCGAACTTGTCCTCCTCCTTATCCTCCACCACCGCGAGGAGACTGAAGGTAAACCCTAACCTAATTGAGGTGTTTTTCGTGTCCAAAATGGACACGGAGACACTTTACAGCCATGTGTTCACTGATACAGTGTGTTCATGAGGTTTTGGACACTTTGTGTCCATTTGTTGGACACGTGGACACCCCCAAGCTTGCATATATATGTATTTCACCTCTGTACATTTAATCCCCTACATACACTTGTGTATTTTCGTATTAATTTGGATTTGCATATTGGGTTTGGGTTTTGATATAGTGTTTGATACATTATTTCACCTTGCAACATTCCTACACTTATTTTAGACAACAAGTATATGAACCAATTAGTCAACATCTATTTGTTGAAGTATGGTACTCCATTCTTCGTAAGTTCTAGCTATATATGTCTCTCAAGATCCAATACTAAAAAATCCCAAGAAGAAGAAGAAGAAAAGAATAAAATGATATCGCTCAACACCCTATGACAACTCTTTGTAGAATTGTGTTAAAGTGTGAGTTCTACAGTATGAGTTCTACAGTATGGTTCTCTTTGTAGAATAAAATGACATCGCTCAACCCTATCGATCCTCCATACAAGTCTTCCTTCATCTATTGTCTTAAAGTGTGAGTTCTACAGTATGGTTCTGTTTGGTGAATTGTGTCTTATTATAGTCCCTGCAGCCATTCGACTGGCGAGGCAGAAACTATGTAGTCGTAGATAAAGTTGACTGTCATCCGACCCTCATCCCTCGGCAATGATGATACGACAACCAACCGGAGAGGCAAGGACATAGTCCCTGCATCCATTTGGATTAGTAAATGTGAATATGGGGTTTGGATTCATGGTGTATATGTTCACTGTCTCAAGGACATAGTCCCTGCAGCCATTCGACTGGCGAGGCAGAAACTATGTAACCGTAGATAAAGTTGACTGTCCTCCGACCCTCATCCCTCGGCAATGATGATACGACAACCTATCACTATATCTTATATAGTAGTAGATGATGTCTTAGTATTACATTATGTGAGTTCATCTTGATTCTGTTACATTCTTCAGATACTAGATACGATAAGAACATATACTACACCATATGTACAGAACATAGATGATTCACACTAATGTATGCTTGAATGAATCTTGGGTTGTGTTCTGAGCCATCCGTTCTCACACTTGGCAAAAAATCGAATTTCTCATACCTTATCGGCTTTCGAAAATGTACTCAAATTACATGATGGTTCATTTAGTTAGCTTGCTTATGTTACAATTATATTATTTGTGACTATCGATCTTACCAGATGGCACCCATGACCCGAGGAGCGGCACGTCGTTTGAAGAAAATAGTGAATGCTGAGGTGGCTCCTCCTACAGTTGAGGAGGAAGTGGCACCGGTTGCTAGTGAGACCGGAAGTTCTATTCATCCAGCACCGGTAGCTAGTGAGACCGAGAGTTCTCTTCATGCAGTCATTGCAAGGGACGACATCTCTCCTCGCGCCAAAAATCTTGCTTTTTTGAGGTGGTTGCGTGAACGTATCACTGAGCGTTTGCGTGAGCAGCGTGGTTCTCATTAGCTATTAGTACTTATTTGTATTGGACTATTTGTATTGGGTTGTTTTTGTATTAGACTATTTGTATTGGACTACATATATGAATTAGAACTGTGTCAATCTCTGGATTATATTGGACTACGACATGGTGATCAGGACATAGTCCCTGCAGCCATTCGACTGGCGAGGCAGAAACTATGTATTCGTAGATAAAGTCGACTGTCCTCCGACCCTCATCTCTCGGCAATGATGATACGACAACCCAACCGGAGAGGATACTCTGAGAGATCCATCTGAGAGGGACGTATACTCTGAAAGATCACCTTTACAAGAATTATATCAGTAGTGGGATCGAGTGTTGGAGGAGATATTATCAAAGTATACGTCCTACTCAGATTGGTCTCTCACCGTTACTATTTTTTCCTGACAGCATGGTGGATGTGCTTCGTCCACAGATTCTTGCTCCGAGCCAAAATTTTGTCCCGGAGATCAAGTGGACATCTTTGGTGTAGAGCTCGAGTGAGAGGTTCCTGACAGCATGGTGGCCTCCTTTGTTAAAGTATCCGTGCTCATCCCACATTGGTTGTGGGACGAGCACATAAACTTTAACAAAGGAGACCACCATTCTGTCAGGAACATCTCACTCGAGCTCTACACCAAGGATGTCCACTTGAGCTCCGGGACAAAGTTTTGGCTCGGAGCAAGAATCTGTGGACGGAGCACATCCATGCTGTCAGAAAAAAATAGTAACGGTGAGAGACCCATCTGAGTAGGACGTATACTTTGATAATATCTCCTCCAACACTCGATCCCACTACTGATATAATTCTTGTAAAGGTGATCTCTCAGAGTATACGTCCCTCTCAGATGGATCTCTCAGAATATCCTCTCCGGTTGGGTTGTGTTCTGAGCCATCCGTTCTCACGGAGGGTCCTATTTTAGTTTATGTATTTTATATTTTGGTTTCTGTATTTTGTATTTTGGTTTCTGTATTTTGTATTTTGGTTTCTGTATTTTGTATTTTGGTTTCTGTATTTTGACTCCAGCTCCATTTGCATTAATCTACGGTACGACATGGTGATCAGGACATAGTCCCTGCAGCCATTCGACTGGCGAGGCAGAAACTATGTAGCCGTAGATAAAGTTGACTGTCCTCCGACCCTCATCCCTCGGCAATGATGATACGAAAACCTATCAGAATCCTCGACTCTCTTTCGCTTCTTGGATATTGACCCAGCTTCCAATCTCTCATTTCCCTCCGGGTCTACTCTACTCCCAATCTCTTCCTCTTTTATACACGGATCTACAGAAGTTGAAGAAGCTGGGCACGCTGAGCAGCCCGTTATACCTTGATGAGGACGATCCGGAAGACAATGCTGATTCAGTTTTGCCTTCTCCTCTCTTCCACCATGGCTATGGACCCATCTGCTCCTCCCTACTTCCCTTCTTCTTATTTGACTCTCTCAGCCACATATGATATCCAGCTCAAGTGTAGAGTCGGGAGAGAAGAAGTGGACATGAAGAGGAGGGGAAGCAGCACAGCCGACGGCATGACCCGGAGGAAGTACAGAGGTTTTCTTCAATATACGTAGGAGAACTATAAGGATATATCTTTTCACAATATGTCATCTTGTCAAAGACCCTTAATGTGACAACCATGTTACCGCGGTGTCGGAAGACTAACATGTCATAATTTTCTAAGCCGTGTATTTTTACATAATCCTTCCAGCTATTTCCTCCTATGTCGTAATCTTGCATTATTACATAGAACTGAAATTCGGTTGGAGGATTATGTCAAAACATACGGCTTATAAAATTATGACATGTTAGTTTTCCGACACCGTGGTAACATGGTTGTCACATTAAGGGTCTTTGACAAGGTGATATGTTATGAAAAGATATATCCTTATAGTTCTCCTACGTATGTTGAAGAAAACCTCTGTACTTCCTCCGGGTCATGTCGCCGGCTGTGCTGCTTCCCCCTCCTCTTCATGTCCACTTCTTCTCCCCCGACTCTACACTTGAGCTGGATATCATATGTGGCTGAGAGAGCCAAATAAGAAGAAGGGAAGTAGGGAGGATCAGATAGGTTCAGAGCCATGGTGGAGGAGAGGAGAAGGAAAATGCTTGATCAGAACTTGAGGTGGAAAAGTTGTGACGTTGATAGCGTGAGGGAGGGAGAGGATGGAAAAGATCTTCTCCTCCGACTCTACACTTGAGGTGGATATCATATTTTGGTTTCTGTATTTTGGCTCCAGCTCCATTTGCATTAATCTACGGTACGACATGGTGATCAGGACATATTTCCTGCAGCCATTCGACTGGCAAGGCAGAAACTATGTAGCCGTAGATAAAGTTGACTGTCCTCCGACCCTCATCCTTCGGCAATGATGATACGACAACCTATCACTATATCTTATATAGTAGTAGATGATGTCTTAGTATTACATTATGTGAGTTCATCTTGATTCTGTTACATTCTTCAGATACTAGATTACGATAAGAACATATACTACACCATATGTACAGAACATAGATGATTCACACTAATGTATGCTAGAATTAATTTTGGGTTGTGTTCTGAGCCATTCCTTCCCATATTTTGTGTGATTGTCGTAGACTTGGTTATAGGGACTGAAACCTGTGTACAACGAGAAATGGACATTCTGTGATTGTTTGGATCCTATTCTACAGTGAGAAATGGTTATCTTTTTAAACTGCAGGAAGAAATGGATATTCTGTATTTTATTTTTTTATTTTTTTTGCAGATTTAGCGACGTTTACCGACGTCCTCCGACCCTCATCCCTCGGCAATGATGATACGACAACCTATCACTATATCTTATATAGTAGTAGATGATGTCTTAGTATTACATTATGTGAGTTCATCTTGATTCTGTTACATTCTTCAGATACTAGATACGATAAGAACATATACTACACCATATGTACAGAACATAGATGATTCACACTAATGTATGCTTGAATGAATCTTGGGTTGTGTTCTGAGCCATTCGTTGATAGCGACTCCGAAAGTATGCGTCACAATACGTCGCTGATAGCGACATATTGCGACTACCTTTAGTGTAATAAAAACCAACGTCGTTGATTTGTCGGAAAACGTCGCTAGTTTTATTAGTTCAGCGACGTTTAGCGTCGCAAAGATTATTACGTCGCCGAATATTAAACGAATACCGACGCTTTACGACGTATTTGCCGACGTCGCTAATTTCTGATAAAAAGGGTTTCCTCGGTTCGATTTTCATTTCTCCCTCTCCCCAAATTTTTTGTTCCCGCCCCTCTTCTCCGACCTCGACGACAGCCCGACCCCCTTCCCTCCGGCGTCGCTCATCCTCCTCCTCCACCGCGAGCCCCTTCTCCTCCCTCCGGCGAGCCCCTATCACTATATCTTATATAGTAGTAGATGATGTCTTAGTATTACATTATGTGAGTTCATCTTGATTCTGTTAAATTCTTCAGATACTAGATACGATAAGAACATATACTACACTATATGTACAGAACATAGATGATTCACACTAATGTATGCTAGAATGAATTTTGGGTTGTGTTCTGAGCCATTCCTTCCCATACTTGGCAATTAAGCCATTCGACTGGCGAGACAGAAACTATGTATCCGTAGATAAAGTTGACTGTCCTCCGACCCTCATCCCTCGGCAATGATGATACGACAACCTATCACTATATCTTATATAGTAGTAGATGATGTCTTAGTATTACATTATGTGAGTTCATCTTGATTCTGTTATATTCTTCAGATACTAGATACGATAAGAACATATACTACACCATATGTACAGAACATAGATGATTCACACTAATGTATGCTTGAATGAATCTTGGGTTGTGTTCTGAGCCATTCGTTCCCATACTTGGCAATTAAGCATGTGAAATAGAACTGATTATGTTTAGTTTGTCTTACAAACCAGATTTGGACATTGCTAGAATGATTGTTGTAGACTTGGACATTGTGTGAATTTTGGGTTGTGTTCTGAGCCATTCTGACAACCATATTTTGTGTGATTGTTGTAGACTTGGTTATAGGGACTGAAACCTGTGTACAGTGAGAAATGGACTTTCTGTGATTGTTTGGATCCTATTCTATAGTGAGAAATGGTTAGCTTTTTAAACTGCAGGGAGAAATGGACATTCTGTATTTTATTTTTTTTTATTTTTTTTGCAGAATTAGCGACGTTTACCGACGTTTACCGACGTCCTCCGACGTAAATGTGCGTCGGTAAACGTCGGTAGATAATTAATATTATCCAGTCTACCGACGTTTAGCGACGCACAAGTACGTCGGAGGACGTCGGTAAACGTCGATAAACGTCGCTAACTATCACCATAAATTCCCATGATTTACCGACGTCTAGCGACTTTGTATATGTCACTAAATCACCGACTTCTCGTCGGTAATTCATCGATAAAGTTACCGACTTGTAGCGACACTAAATATTACGTCGCAGAGGGCGACGACACGACGGTGGACGTCGGCATTATACCGACGTATAAATACGTCGGCGAACGTCGGCAATTGCGACGTTTGGCGACGTTTTTATGATCAGCGACTTACGTTTCCGCGACCAGCACGAAACGTCGGTAATTTAGTCGCTAATTAGTTTTAGCGACAAAAATTGTTGTTTTAGCGACGTCTTTAGGCGTCGCTAAAATGACTTATTCTGGTAGTGCAGGGATGCCTGAGTATGTGCACGAAGCGACTCGAGTAAGAATAACGAATTTTCTATCATGTTGCTTGGCTGAATGCATGTATTTTGGGGACGCCTGGAATACGTGCACGATCCAACCAAGTGATACGTTGAATTCAAACGAGACTTGAGGAATAAAAGTGTCGAGAATTTGAAATCGTGTTAAGAGAAAGAATGATAATAGTGCAAGCGTGGCTCGGAATCGAAGAAATGCATAGACGAAGTGTGTACGATAGTCCTTGGATCAAGTGGTCTAAGTGTAAGTACTCAGTAAGTCTCGAGGACGAGACTTGTTCTGAGTGGTGTATGTTGTAGTTTCCCGTCCTGCAAAGTCAATCGGAGGAATTGAAATGCCGACGGCGTTAGGACTTAGACTTATAACATGTCACGTCCCAGAACCAGAACACTGGAGAGCGGGGGCAGACATAGCCAGCTACGTATAATAAAAATGGGATCCACTCCATTATACGGTCACGACTGTCTAGATATATGAGGGTTTATCTACAAGCTAGCAGTCTCTTATGGTCAATAACAAGCCTAGTGTCTCAATCACAAGCAAGCAAGTAAAATTCCAAGATGTAAGATCACTAAATGTACAATAGTAAGGCATCCCAAATATTATATATTCAGCTGATCATGAAGCTAGTCGTTACAAAATGTGAGGACTAGCAAGAGTTTTAGTCATACATGATCAACCCTAGGTTGCCAATCATGTTACAGCCCGTAGGCAGACAGTAAGTAAAATGTACATGAGCTAACACTTGCTCGGCGGCTAAACGCCTCAAAAGAATAATTTTAAATAGAGTGGGAGAGCCAAAAATAATCCACTCGTTGCCAGGATTCCGTCTAATGGTCACCATGTGGCTGGAAGGTCGGTAGATCCTCTGGTGCTGCTCCGGTATCTGGCCATACAAAACCAGTTGGATCAGACCCCAGAAAGAGCAAGTGCCACAAAGGAGGCTTCACTTAGGAACTAAAACCAGCAAATTAGTACAAGAATATAATTGCATAATAAAAGACAGTAATTAAGGAAAAGCATGACGGGTGATATACGATGAGATAACCATGGGACTATTTAGATAACCAGGTTATAACCTGTAAACCAAACAAGGACCGGGGTTGTAACCCTTCGTCTGAACAGAACTTGGGTTTTTCCATAATTTATCGGTAAGATAAATATAAGAAATCAGGTCAAGTAACAATCTTGTACATGATCAAGACAAGACTAGACTGATTAAACTCCATCCAACAATCACGGCCAAGCAATGAGTACGGCTTGATACTTTAACTAACTAGGGTTATTACAGGCCTAATTATAACTAGCAAGATGCAAAGAGATTTCCAAGTCCAGTTACCCGCCTGCTGCTACCTGAGTGACCCCAGCAAAGAAAATAAGTATAGCAGACACACTGTAGTGAGATACATGTGTCCTAAAGAAGTGCCCCACTCGACGACAGGCTGGAAATGTGCTCATCATGACAGATAGCTCCAAGTTTCATGTATATATATATAAGGCCGGGATCAAAGGGGCAACAGGTAACTGGGAAAGTCTCTTTATGAACTACTGTATTATTCTAGTTGTTATCCTTAGTCAATTTCAGTGGGTGCCTCCGACCGTGGTACTCAGGGGTCCCCGTCCTAGACATGATGCAAGACAAGACGGGTTCATTTTTACAAGCACAATCGTCCACGGTATCCAGGTCAATTATTCTTGTCAAGTCGTGTTAGCCGTCACAACAGCATTTCGAGAAATATATCATGTCAGGTTTATCATGTCAAGAGTGCGCCACGGCGGGCCACTATCAAGAATTATCATGTCAAGTTATCATGTCAAATTTGTCAAGTCAAGTTATCTTGTCAGGAGTGTACCACGACGGGTCACTATCAAGTCATGTCAATATCAAGGAAGGGAGAAACTTGCGCAATTATATATATATATATATATATATATATATATATATATATATATATATATATATATATTCTTGAAGCCAAGGAGAAACTCTACAACTTTCATGTTGGGAGTGGAAAGAAATTCTGACCATAATTCAGGCAAATAAAATATTTAAACAATCAAAGTGGACCCCATGCGGCCCAAAAATGGGAGAACATACATACGACCAAGGAGAGTGGGAGGCCACCCATGCGGCCAGCCAAAGATTATGCGGCCAGGAAATAACTGAAGCGAGCCATGCGGCCAGCAAGAAATATTCATGCAACCAAAAAAGACAAGGAGAGAGGAACCTGTCACGCCCCAGAACCAGAATACTGGCAAGTAGGGACGGACTAGGCCAGCTACGTATACCAAAGTACTCCAGTACTCCGAAACAACGTATAAGCTGTATAGATGGGGGTCACTGCTACAAACCAACAGTCAATCCTAGGTCACATAATCCTAGATATCTCAGTCTCGGACAAGAAGTAAAGTACAAGAATATGATCATCAAGCATATAAGACAATAAAGCGTCCCAAACTATAATATATAGATGATCATGAAGCTAGTAATACAAAATAAAGAACTAGCAAGACTAAGTAATACATGATCAGCTCTAGCTGCAGTCTAGAAATATAACATCATGTCTAAGCCCGTAGGCTAAATGTCAAGTCCAAAACACGAGCTAAACATGTGCTCGGTGGCTAAACGCCTCAAAAGAATATGTACAGAAGAGAGTGGGTAAGAAAAAGAACACCCACTCAAGTCCCCTGGTGCTCCGGGTGGTCACCATCGAGAGGAAGGTCCGGAAGATCCTCGGGCTCCTCAACTAGATCTGGTCAATGCAAAACCAGTGGGGTCAGAACCCAATAGCAAGTACCACAAAGGAAGCCAAACTTATGAACTAAAACCAGCATGCAATTCATAGCAACGGATAGAGACATAAATAAGTAAAAGCAAATCGAGACTCGTGCGCTACCAATGCACTTATCCCGAGAATAGGAAAGACAATGAGTAAAGCAACATGTAGCATAAGGTAAAGGACATGTGACAGAATGTAAACTGTGTACATGTAAGGAAAAGGAAGCATGTGAACATGAAAGATAAACTAGACATGTGAGCATGTTAAGTAGTCGGGACATGTGAGCATGTTATGTAACTGGAGCATGTGAGCATGTGATGAAGCCGAGCATATAGTGGAAAGAATAGCATGTGAGGAATGACAGGAAGCTAAGTACTATAATAAGATAAACTGGAGCAAGACTAGACAAGACAAGAATGGACTCCATCCATCAATCACGGCCAAGCAATGATTACGGCTTGATACTTTAGCTAACTAGGGTTGTCACAATCCTAATTACTAACAAATGCAAGTCTGAGAATTCCAAGTCCAGCACCAGCCTGCTACTACCTGAGTGGTCCAAGCCAAAAGAAAAGAAGTATAGCAGACACACTGCAGTAAGATACATGTGTCCTAAAGAGGTGCCCCACTCGAAGGTGTGCTGGAAGAGTGCTCATCATGACAGATAGCTCCAAATCCCATGTATATGTATATATAATGCCAAGACCAAAGGGGCAACAGGTAACTGGGAAATTCTCAATGATCTAATTATTCAAGCTAGTTGTTTAGTCCTTAACATTTTCTTGTTGGATTCCGGGTGTGACATTCCGCAGAATCCATCCTAGACATGAGATATACAAGACTGGACAAAATAAACAAGATTGTGCACTACAACAAGCCACAACAAGACATGACAATATCAAGGCAAGAGTGCGCTACGACGAGCCACTATCAAGGAGCTAGACATGTACTAGAATCAAGAGTGCGCCATGACAGGCCACTATCATGTAAGCAAGAAAAAGACATGTTCAAGGGTGCACCACGACGGGTCACTATCAAGTAGGCAAGAAGGCATGGCAACAATTATCATAGCTTGCAAGAAAGAATCTATCAAAAGACATATCATGGCATGTGGAGAAGAATAGTCAAGACTAAGTATATTTCATAAAATAGTTGAACATGTGCTAGTATCAAGTCTATATAGGGTGTATAATCATTATCTAACTGAGCAAGATCATCTTATTATGTTAAGAAATCATTATAGTCGAAGAAATTATCAAAAAGGACAAAAATGGGCGAAAACGGGCAAAAACGGACTAAAACAGCATAAAACGGCATACCGGCGGTATACTGCGGCATACCGGCGGTATACCGGGCTAAAGACAGTAAGTTTCTGGTGCCAAAAACGGCATACCGGCGGTATACTGCGGCATACCGGCGGTATACCGTTTTTCCAAACAGCAACAAAATCCAGATTTTTGCTAAAACTTGTTTCGGCCATAAAAACTTTGTTTTAAATCGAAATTCAGACTTTCAAAAGTCAAAATTGAATAGAATTGAATTTCCTACAACATGGAACTATTAGATTTCACAAATTCAGAGATTTGATAGATCAATATATCAAAATACTCTAAAACAGAGGTTCTCGGAACACCGAAACGAGTCCCGATTGCCACCAAACTCAAAATCCATGTATACTAGCTAGGTAAGGACATCATATATGTATATGTGACCAAGATCCATGATGGTAACACTAGTATCACTCCTGATACTAAGTTTTCTACTAAGTCCATATTGGGTTTTAACAAAAAATCAAAACCTTGCTTAAACAAATTTGGAAACATGTATATATACGAGAATCATAAGGAAAACATTTTTAACAAAATGAGTTTAGAACAATTCTAAGTATTTAATACCAAGAAAAACAAAATGACGATGAAACACTATTGTTCAAGAATTTGGCAAGATGTACTTGCCTAGGTTAAGCTCCAAGCCTAATCTTCTACTCCACCACCAAGAGGGGTACGAAACCACACTCTAGGCCTCAAGGCCAAGCTCTTGGCAAGCTCCAAGGAGGAGAGAAGGGAAGAAGAAATGAAAAGAGAGTGAAGAGAATGAAAAGAGAGAGGAGAGAGAAAGTGAAATGATATATATAGAAGGGGGAATTAATCTTAGCCGTTGGATCATGATCCGTGTGAAAGTCTAGGTCAATCATGGCCATTCAAACAAAACCAATTGTCCATTGGATAATAGAGTGCATCTACACTATTCACAAAAATATCTAAGTACTATTCACGAAAATATCTAAATACTATTCACAAAAATATCCGAAACACTATTCATAAAAATATCTGAAATCGAAAATATCTAAAATGTGGAAAATCTGTCTGGATGATATGCCGTCGGTATACTCCGGTATACTGGCGGTATGCCGGCCAAGAAGAAAATCTATAAGTTTAGGAAAAATTTTAAGGCATTACGAAAATCAAAAAAATACGAAATACACTACAAAATACGTATCCGTATATAAATACCGATACTGTGAGACGAGTCTCACAACTCTCCACAACTTAAAAATAAATTCCGTCCTCGGAATTTCCTAAATCTAGTCAAGCATGAAAACCAAACCAAAGAGCTGAAAAGTCATGTTAATCAAAACAAAGCATGGCATGTTGGTAAGATAAAGACAACAGTAATATAAGTAAATGCGTAAGCAGTAACACAACCACAATCAGGAAGGGCTGGAGGCATATGAATAAATATGTCTCCTGAGTCAGTTGAGTAGGAGCAGGCCTACGCTGACTCCACAACTTAGATAAAAGTCAAGTCTCAAAATAAGTCGGTACCAATGACTTAATCCAAGACATGACTCTACCTAGGACGTATCTTCATAGTCGAGACATGCGATAAATATCATGTATCTCAAGATACGAAGACAGAAGAGTGAGACGAGATACTCGCCAAATATGTATAACCCAAGAGGTAAATAAGAGTGGAAGCAGAATAGGACAATACCTACCACATGACTATCCTCGGCCAAAACCTGCTCTGACATACTAAACTCTGTCTGCCCATGCCTCGGAACTGCTGCTCTAATCGGCTGCTGCTGAAATAGTACCTGAGCCATATACTGCTGGACTACCGGGGTAGCCGATGGAATTGGATGTACTGAGGAAGAACTAGCCCTCCGTGGACAAGATCCTATCATATGGTCTGAAGCTCCACAGACCAAACATAACCCATGTGCCCTACGACACTCAGAAAGAACGTGCCCAGGCTTCCCGCAATGAGAACATCCAATAGATGAAGACGACCTCTGCTGCTGAGGTTGCATCTGAGATGACTGCTGAAAGGAAGCTGCCGGAACTGCTCCTCTAGGTGATCCAATCTCCAATGTCCTAACTGCTGGTGCTGGTGCTGACGACTGGATAGAAGATCCCCTCTGAATGTGAGGCCTCTTCTGACCTTCGACTCTATCAACGATCCTCTGCGAGGTGTACTCATGCCTCCTCGCCGCCCTCATCACTGTATCAAAAGTCTGGAACTCATGCTGCTCAACTGCCAGTATGATCTCCAGATGAAGCCCCTGCTGGAACCTCCTTGCCCGGTCCAACTCGGTCGCCACTAAGGAAGGGGCAAACCGACTGAGCCTGCTAAACTCTGCCGCATAGCCGTCAACGGTCCTGCTCATCTGCCGCAAGCCAATGAACCTCTGCTGCAGATCATAACGCGATACCGCATCAAAATAGCGAGTCTGAAACCTCTCGCTAAAATCGGCCCAGGCTACTGGTGCCCTAAGAGACACCTCATGAGCCGCCCACCAGTCGCGGGCCAAATCCAAGAGCTGCAACCTGACAACTGCCACACGCTCCCTAGTCGGAATCCCTGCCGCCTCCAGAATGGCCTCAGTATCCTGAAGCCACGCATCAGACGCAATAGCATCCTCTGTACCATAGAAGTACGGAGGATGGAGACGCCTGAAGCTGCTCGCAGAATTGTAGACCTGAGCACCACCTCTGTCCAAAGCCGTCTGGACAGAATGGGTGAGAACATCACTCTGACGCTGCTGCGATGCCATGAGATCTCTCAGAACATCCACCAGTGCTTGAACAACACCCTCTGGCTGCTCTGGCTGAACTGGTACTGCTGGCTGAACAGGAGGAACTGGCGACTCTGCCCTTCGGTCCACTCTAGACTCTGCTCCCGAATGCTGAGGATGCTCCTCCTGAACTGAAAGAACTGGCAGAAGCTGACCCGCCATAGCTGGGATACGGATAATCTGATCGGAAGGACCAGGAACAGTGCCCCTGAAAGTTTAAGGACACAAGGATTAAGTCGAGGGAACAGGAAAGATCAACGATCAAAGCAGATACCAGGTCAAATATCAAGGATAGAGAGTAATACAAAAGATATCAATGGAGAAGAAATTGTGACTGAGATAACTACCAGCAACCCCCACTATCTGATAAATCAGACCTGCATGGGCCACCACTAAAACCTATGTCACGCTCCAGAACCAGAATACTGGCAAGTAGGGACGGACCAGGCCAGCTACGTATACCAAAGTACTCCAGTACTCCGAAACAACGTATAAGCTGTATAGATGGGGGTCACTGCTACAAACCAATAGTCAATCCTAGGTCACATAATCCTAGATATCTCAGTCTCGGACAAGAAGTAAAGTACAAGAATATGATCATCAAGCATATAAGACAGTAAAGCGTCCCAAACTACAATATATAGATGATCATGAAGCTAGTAATACAAAATGAAGAACTAGCAAGACTAAGTAATACATGATCAGCTCTAGCTGCAGTCTAGAAATATAACATCATATCTAAGCCCGTAGGCTAAATGTCAAGTCCAAAACACGAGCTAAACACGTGCTCGGTGGCTAAACGCCTCAAAAGAATATGTACAGAAGAGAGTGGGTAAGAAAAAGAACACCCACTCAAGTCCCCTGGTGCTCCGGGTGGTCACCATCGAGAGGAAGGTCCGGAAGATCCTCGGGCTCCTCAACTAGATCTGGTCAATGCAAAACCAGTAGGGTCAGAACCCCAATAGCAAGTACCACAAAGGAAGCCAAACTTATGAACTAAAACCAGCATGCAATTCATAGCAACGGATAGAGACATAAATGAGTAAAAGCAAATCGAGACTCGTGCGCTACCAATGCACTTATCCCGAGAATAGGAAAGACAATGAGTAAAGCAACATGTAGCATAAGGTAAAGGACATATGACAAAATGTAAACTGTGTACATGTAAGGAAAAGGAAGCATGTGAACATGAAAGATAAACTAGACATGTGAGCATGTTAAGTAGTCGGGACATGTGAGCATGTTATGTAACTGGAGCATGTGAGCATGTGATGAAGCCGAGCATGTAGTGGAAAGAATAGCATGTGAGGAATGACAGGAAGCTAAGTACTATAATAAGATAAACTGGAGCAAGACTAGACAAGACAAGAATGGACTCCATCCATCAATCACGGCCAAGCAATGATTACGGCTTGATACTTTAGCTAACTAGGGTTGTCACAATCCTAATTACTAACAAATGCAAGTCTGAGAATTCCAAGTTCAGCACCTGCCTGCTACTACCTGAGTGGTCCAAGCCAAAAGAAAAGAAGTATAGCAGACACACTGCAGTAAGATACATGTGTCCTAAAGAGGTGCCCCACTCGACGGTGTGCTGGAAGAGTGCTCATCATGACAGATAGCTCCAAATCCCATGTATATGTATATATAATGCCAAGACCAAAGGGGCAACAGGTAACTGGGAAATTCTCAATGATCTAATTATTCAAGCTAGTTGTTTAGTCCTTAACATTTTCTTGTTGGATTCCGGGTGTGACATTCCGCAGAATCCATCCTAGACATGAGACATACAAGACTGGACAAAACAAACAAGATTGTGCACTACAACAAGCCACAACAAGACATGACAATATCAAGGCAAGAGTGCGCTACGACGAGCCACTATCAAGGAGCTAGACATGTACTAGAATCAAGAGTGCGCCATGACAGGCCACTATCATGTAAGCAAGAAAAAGACATGTTCAAGGGTGCACCACGACGGGTCACTATCAAGTAGGCAAGAAGGCATGGCAACAATTATCATAGCTTGTAAGAAAGAATCTATCAAAAGACATATCATGGCATGTGGAGAAGAATAGTCAAGACTAAGTATATTTCATAAAATAGTTGAACATGTGCTAGTATCAAGTCTATATAGGGTGTACAATCATTATCTAACTGAGCAAGATCATCTTATTATGTTAAGAAATCATTATAGTCGAAGAAATTATCAAAAACGGAAAAAAAATGGGCAAAAAGGGCAAAAACGGACTAAAACAGCATAAAACGGCATACCGGCGGTATACTGCGGCATACCGGCGGTATACCGGGCTAAAGACAGTAAGTTTTTGGTGCCAAAAACGGCATACCGGCGGTATACTGCGGCATACCGGCGGTATACCGTTTTTTCAAACAGCAACAAAATCCAGATTTTTGCTAAAACTTGTTTCGGCCATAAAAACTTCGTTTTAAATCGAAATTCGGACTTTCAAAAGTCAAAATTGAATAGAATTGAATTTCCTACAACATGGAACTATTAGATTTCACAAATTCAGAGATTTGATAGATCAATATCTCAAAATACTCCAAAACAGAGGTTCTCGGAACACCGAAACGAGTCCCGATTGCCACCAAACTCAAAATCCATGTATACTAGCTAGGTAAGGACATCATATATGTATATGTGACCAAGATCCATGATGGTAACACTAGTATCACTCTTGATACCAAGTTTTCTACTAAGTCCATATTGGGTTTTAACAGAAAATCAAAACCTTGCTTAAACAAATTTGGAAACATGTATATATACGAGAATCATAAGGAAAACATTTTTAACAAAATGAGTTTAGAACAATTCTAAGTATTTAATACCAAGAAAAACGAAATGACGATGAAACACTATTGTTCAAGAATTTGGCAAGATGTACTTGCCTAGGTTAAGCTCCAAGCCTAATATTCTACTCCACCACCAAGAGGGGTACGAAACCACACTCTAGGCCTCAAGGCCAAGCTCTTGGCAAGCTTCAAGGAGGATAGAAGGGAAGAAGAAATGAAAAGAGAGTGAAGAGAATGAAAAGAGAGAGGAGAGAGAAAGTGAAATGATATATATAGAAAGGGGAATTAATCTTAGCCGTTGGATCATGATCCGTGTGAAAGTCTAGGTCAATCATGGCCATTCAAACAAAACCAATTGTCCATTGGATAATAGAGTACATCTACACTATTCACGAAAATATCTAAGTACTATTCACGAAAATATCTAAATACTATTCACAAAAATATCCGAAACACTATTCATGAAAATATCTGAAATCGAAAATATCTAAAATGTGGAAAATCTGTCTGGATGATATGCCGTCGGTATACTCCGGTATACTGGCGGTATGCCGGCCAAGAAGAAAATCTATAAGTTTAGGAAAATTTTTAAGGCATTACGAAAATCAAGAAAATACGAAATACACTACAAAATACGTATCCGTATATAAATATCGATACTGTGAGACGAGTCTCACAGAACCCGCAATAAATGTAAACTTTCACTCAAGCAAAAGAAAAGGACACGTGGCCACTCAAGTACTGGGGCCATGTGGCCTAAAATTAAAATGGCTATATGCAAATAATTAAGTAAGTCCATGCGGTCAATCTAAGTTGCTGAATGCAACTAAAAGCTAAGGGCCATGCGACAAAAATAATAATATATAGGCTATGCGGCCACAAGGTAAGCTTGCATGTAGCGAGCAAAAAAATGTCATGGGGCCCACAAAATACAACTATATAAATATCGGCCTATGCAAATAAGGCCACGTGGCCAAGCAATTATTTTCATGCGGCAACTAAAGTGCTGGGCCAGGCTGGCAATTTAATGCATGCAAGCAGTTGATAAATTTCCATGCGGCTACAATTAGCATTTGCAAGCAAATGCAAATATATAGGAGATTAAATAATACACCACTATATAGAGCCATACAGCTTATATTTCTTAATGTATTAAATACCAGCTAATGATATGCGACCAAGATGCAAGCGAAGTGCTGACACATGCGTTATTATGCATCCAATACAATGTATTAAAATAATGCATGCAACAATTGCGTGCATGCAATTCCATGCATAAGCCTACTGTACGTGCATATACATGCACTAACAAATACATTATTAAAATATAACTTGCTACAAATGCATGCACTAACAATTGCATAAAGCCTACTGTACTTTGCTTCATGCGGCTTATTAAATATAACTTGCTCCATGCGGCTACTTTAGGAAAAAGTATTAACAACTGCATTAGGAAAATGCATTCAAGAATGCATTAATATGCGTCAGAGAAAGGCATATGAGGCTCACATGGATTAATGCATTCAATTCTTAATGCATTAAAATAAGGATTGCCTATGCGGCTGACTGTTAGTATTGCATTAAATAATGCATGCAAACTAAATGCTTGCTATTGCATTCATAGGCCATGCGGCTGAGATAGGTTGGCCTATGCGGTTCAGCAAATCCCGTAGGTCAACTTTGGACCAAACAAAATTCTCTGCAACATGGGACCATCAATTAGCAAAAATATGCCAGTTTGATAGATCGAAACTCCTGGAAACCGAAGATATCACAAAGCTAGATTTACAAGAATTCAACCATGGAAATGAAAAATGCTGAGTACTAAAGTGGGTTGGAAACACATGAGGACGACAATGGAACAAAAAAAATGAACTTTCTCCATGAAGCAAGGTGTACTTGCCTAAGCTCTCTCTCTTTCTCCTGGTAGGTGAAGAATAAAGATGGAGAAGAAGAAATAAGTAATGAGTAATAATGGAAGAGAGAGAGAGAGAGTGGGATTGATATTTTTGGTAGAAGTGGTGGTAGGTGGGAGTGGTTCTCCACATGATAAACCAAAACAAGCAAGGTCAAATAAACCGAACCGAACCAAGCCAATGCAATTACCATGATGAACCATAAGCCAATTAACCAATCAAACAAAATTAACCAAAATTAACTAATCATGATTAACAAAAATACGGGTCCAAAACACGTATACGTACACTAAATACGTATCACGAATTCGGGACACTACATCCTACCCACCTTAAAAGAATTTCGTCCTCGGAATTTAATCAAGTGGCTAGAGATGCAGGGACAAGCTATACTAAGCAATCAATCAAACAATCATATATGTAAGCAAGAAAATCGAAGACACGAGAAAGAAGGAAGATATCCTGCTAGAAACTTCTCTGCTGGTTCTGAATCGGAGCTTGGACCTGGGCATACTGTTGGGGTCTCTGTTGCTGGAAGACTTGTGCCTGAGGCGGCAATGGCCTCGGAGGCTGGTACTGCTGCTGCTGCACTGGTCCTGGTCTCCTTACTGAGGGACTAGTCTGGGCCGATGAGGAGGAACCGGCTCTATTTGGACAGGAACCTATCTTGTGGTCCGGTGCTCCACAAGCCAAACACAAACCCTACGCTCTGCGACACTCCGAAATAACGTGTCCTGGCTTCCCACAATGCGTGCAGCCCATTGTGGAAGACTGCTTCTGCTTCTGTTGCGGAGAGGACGTAACCGACGTAACTGAGGCTGCCTGTCTCGGAGTTCCAATTATCAAAGCCCTGACTGTCGGGGCTGGTGCTGTCGAGTAGGTCATCTGGCCGTGAGATCGCTTTCGACCTCCGGTCCTGTCCACGATCCTGTGGGATATATACTCGTGCCTCCTGGCTGCCTTCAATACTGCATCAAAAGTCTGATGTTCAAACTGCTCCACTGCCAACAAAATCTCGAGATGGAGCCCTTGCTGGAACCGCTGGGCTCTGTCGAACTCAGTCGCCACCAAGGTGGGAGCAAACCGACTAAGCCTGGAAAACTCGATCGCATAACCATCGATCGTCCTGTCCATCTGCTTCAGATTGGTGAACTTGGTCTGTAGATCGTACCGAGCCACATCATCGAAGTACTTGGTCTGGAATCTCTCTCTGAATACTGTCCATAAAATAGGGGCCACTAATCCCACGGCTTGTGCCGCCCACCAGCTGCGGGCTAGGTCTAATAACTGCAGGCGCATCATGGCCACCTTCTCGTCTTCCGGAGTCCTGGCTGCCTCTAGAATCACTTCTATATCCTGAAGCCAAGTATCTGCGACGATCGCATCTTTGCTGCCATCGAAGAATGGAGGGTTCAGGCGCTTGAAACTGTTCGCTGCACTGTTTCCATGACGACTGCCTCTGTTCAGAGCATCTTCTACTGCCTGGTGTAAGGCATCTCCTCGACGGTCCTGCGATGCAAGCAGCTCCCTGATAAGTCCAACCAAGGCTCCATCATCCTGCCTCGCGGGCTGGGCTGACTGCACCGGGGGTTCTGAATCTCCGGAAGGCATGACTCGGGAGGCTGCTCCTGAGTGTTGGGCCTGATCTTCTGGTTGCTGCTGGTCCACGGGAGACGCTTCGCCTTGCTGATCGACAGGTCCAAGAATAATATCGCTGAAGAAGACGACATAGGGAACAATAAGGAAGGACCAAGACAGATCAACGATTACAAGCATGTGATCAGGACAAGAATCTTCAGGGATCAAGAGGATACGAGCAGAGATCAAGGGCGAGTACTGATTGAGACATCTATTCGGTAAACCCTCACATATCTTGATTTACAAGACCTGCATGGGCCACCACTTAAACCATGTCATGCCCCAGAACCAGAACACTGGAGAGCGGAGGCAGACATAGCCAGCTACGTATAATAAAATGGGATCTACTCTATTATACGGTCACGGCTGTCTAGATATATGAGGGTTTATCTACAAGCCAATAGTCTCTTATGGTCAATAACAAGCCTAATGTCTCAATCACAAGCAAGCAAGTAAAATTCCAAGATGTAAGATCACCAAATGTACAATAGTAAGGCGTTCCAAACATTACATATTCAGCTGATCATGAAGCTAGTCGTTACAAAATGTGAGGACTAGCAAGAGTTTTAGTCATACATGATCAACCCTAGGTTGTCAAGCATGTTACAGCCCGTAGGCAGACAGTAAGTAAAATGTACATGAGCTAACACTTGCTCGGCGGCTAAACGCCTCAAAAGAATAATTTTACAATAGAGTGGGAGAGCCAAAAATAACCCACTCGTTGCCAGGATTCCGTCTAATGGTCACCATGTGGCTGGAAGGTCGGTAGATCCTCTGGTGCTGCTCCGGTATCTGGCCATACAAAACCAGCTGGGTCAGACCCCAGAAAGAGCAAGTGCCACAAAGGAGGCTTCACTTAGGAACTAAAAACAGCAAATTAGCACAAGAATATAATTGCATAATAAAAGACAGTAATTAAGGAAAAGCATGACGGGTGATATACGATGAGATAACCATGGGACTATTCAAATAACCAGGTTACAACTCGTAAACCAAACAAGGACCAGGGTTGTAACCCTTCGTCTACTACACCAAATCAGGTCTTTTACGGCCTTTCATTTACGGCATGCGATGGATGCAGGCCGTAAATTATATAATATTACGGCGCATCGTGAATGCGAGCCGTAAATTCTCTTTTTTTGATTTTTAATATGGCTTGCATTTTTAGGGCCGTTAAATATTATCAATTACGACATGCATTTATGCGAGCCGTAAAATATAAGATTCTTGTAGCATTTCACGGCCTGCACTGGTAGGCCGTAAAAATAAATGGGCTTTCACATCCTACCAAATTTATGCCATAAATTATATCCAGCCTAATTAATTGCTCCAAAAAATAAATTTGCCCCCACTTTTAACACAAAAATGCTCCAGAGAAAATAATTCCCTCCACAAACTTTTTCACAAAAGCCAAAAAACAAAAAACATAAGGGCTCAGAGACTTCCTCTGAATTTTTAGGGTTTTAAAGATCCGAACATCATATCGGAGCCCTGATAACCCATTAGGAGCATGGGCGGTGGGCTATGGCGGCGGACGAAGTTGGCACTGGGGCTAAACCTTTGCGTGTACGTGCCGAAGACCTTGGATGATGACGATGAGTATGATGTCAGCGGCGATGATGTTACCGGGAGGTCCTCCAACGCGGCGACGGGGGAGTCAGACTACCGGGTGCTGATGCCGACGACCCCGACCCTGACCTCGTCTGGGCTGAGGCTGTCTAAGTCCGGGAGCCACTTGCCAAAGGTCCGATCTTTATCCTGCAATTTAATGATTTTTAGAGGGGCTTTGTTGAAATTTTTGGGAGGAGTTATGCTAGTTTTGATTTACGATAGAAATGTGGCAATTTTGGAGGGATTTTCTTACTATTTTTGGCTGAGAATTTAGGGTTTTCTCTAATAGTGAAGGTTTTTCGTTATAAAAATGACTTGTGGTAAAAAAAGAGACTTATTTTTCTTCCATTCAGCTCTATTTGTGGGATTCATAGTCTCAGATGTACGTACTATGAGGGTGCTCTGGTTTGCCTCTGTGTTTTTTCGCTCTTCCAGTATACTTTCAAACTGTTTGAAGAATTCGACCACATGGAAAGTGAATTCTTTCTTTATTAGATTTTAAAATAAGTCAAAATTCACCCAACATCAATCGTTACACCCATTGAGGTTGACAGACCGATTTTGCTGACTCGCGAATATTATGTTGCAGTTCACTTGCCAGGGTTCACCACCAACTTCGTCCGACGGTGGCAGGTTTGATGGTTACAGAATTTCTCAACAATCTCCTGCCATTCTTGGACTGACTTTAGTTGGTCGATATATATCATCCCAGCCTTCTCCCACCAGAATGACCTCGTCTATTGAATTTAGTTTGTCAATATCCTCTATAATTTAAATGTTCTCGACAGCATTGGCAATAATTCAGAGAACTCAACTACTTTTGTATCATTGTATGTAAAATCAGAACAAAGAGACAATTTCATTATGACGAAAATAAAATCCTATATGCACATATGTTGTGAGAGAGAACAATATAACGGTTATTTTATTTGGAACTTTGCAAACCAGAAAAGTCAAGAGATGACTTCAAAATCACCTTAGCATTTAAGGATCAAGTGCATGTCGTACACAGTGAATCCTTCTCAAGGCTACAGTGAGAAACAAAAGCACATAATTTTCAACCCCTTCGTTTGCTAATGTGGTAGATTAGACCCAAATTATGAAAAGCCAAGTCCATAACAAGTAGAACCTCGTGCATTGTGTTTGATAACCATCCCATTTAAGATGAACATTGCCTGCAATTTCAACAATAAAAGTTCAATTATTTACCAGGGTTGTTGTATATCATCTGTATAACAAAGGATATGGTTTTTATTTATGTTACAGAGAACATGGCCCTTAGAGAACTAACAGAGCTGAATGGAAGAAAAATGATTCAAATTAAGGCCTTCTTGTTGTATATCATCTATTATATAACCCTAACTTTTATGTCATTATGGGGATACCACAATGGCTGCCAATATCAATTCTGCCCTATGCCGCAAGAGGTTTCTAATAAGAATTATTTTCTTATATTTCGTCTATTGCAAATTACTCTTCATATTCGATCAATGGATATATGTTCATTTTATAATAATGAAACATACTACCTTTGTTCAATAATATCACATTATTTTCTCATTTTCTGTCTATTGCTAATTACTCTTCGTATTGGATCAATTGATATCTGTTCATTTTATAATAATGAAACATGCTAACTTTGTTCGACACACAATCTAGCAGAATAATATTCATTCTTTCCTAGCCAATAGACTATGGTCTTTATCAGCATTGGATATATCATCAAGGAAAACTTCGAGTCAACCATTACAATCTATTTGAAGCTTATGTTAGAAATGAGAGTATAGGCGATGAAATAGTTATCAATGGACGCAGTAACAAGAATAGGGATTTTGACGGAGACATTGTTGCTGTTGAACTCCTACCTGAAGATCAGTGGCATGAGGGCTAGTCTTCGATCATTGTTGATGATGGTATGCATCTTGATATATGTGTCTACATATAAAGATTCCTTCTTGTGCATGTTTGCTTGATTTTCTTCCTTCCAGAGAATGACGAGGAAGATAATATACACTTGGCTCCAAGCAGTGTTGATGATACCCCAAAGAGTATAAATCAAGTACAACATACTGCTGCTTCTATTTGACCGTCTCAAGTCATCCGGTCAGGTATGTTGTTGGCATTATAAAGCCTAATTGGCACTCGTAAGTTGACAAAAAACTTAACAGTCTTGAAACTTATAGATACTTTCCCTTTCTTCTCATTTAATGATTTTCTGATAAACCTGGTTCTGATGTGATAATATATGATGCAATTACCTTGTTATGTCTACCATATCTTTGGTTTGTTGTCATCTTTCTCAAGTATCATGATTATATTTCCTTCACTTCTAAAAATTTTAGTAGAAGATTTAGTGGAAGAATTATCCTCGTCTTACATCTCCAAGTTACTTGAACCTTCTGTTGTGCGTTGTAATAGTTTCCTTTTGCTACATTTCTATGGAACACCATTTAAGGATTGTGTTAGATCGAGTCCTTGTACCCTATGAAATGTATTTGATGACTAGCTAACATCAGCCATGGAACAATTTATGATGTGTTATTTCATCAAAGATCCTACAAAGTTTGATTCTATGCAGACCTCAAACTTATTGTATCAAAGGACTCAGTATATGTAAGTAATTTGACTTCATGTATGAGACTGTACAGTTACCACATTTTTCTCGGTACTATATTACTTATTAGCTCTAGTATAAAATGAGTCTCTCTATCTTGTATCACCTAATCCCTTTGTAAATGCTTAGGTAGTTCTATATAAGAATCATGTAATAATGACATCATTATTTTGTTGGAGCTCTTATATGGACTTGCTTTATGTGTAGCTACTGTTGCTCTCTGGAGACAATGCCTATGCCTGCAGGTCATGGTAGAACTGCCCATGCTTTATTTGTCTCCAAAGACCACAGAATTTTGAAGATCCGAATTCAAACTCGACAGCTTGATAATATTTTTGACAAGAGAATTATTATTATTGTTGATTCTTGGGACTGTTCATCTCGATATCCGTATGGACACAATGTACGGACCATAGGAAAGATTAGTGACAAGGATAATGAGACCGAGGCAAGTGCATACAAGCCTTTTTCATGACATAATTAGAGTTGCTTCATTAACTTCTGCAACATTTTTTTCTATTGTAGTTGCCAGTGAGGACTTTCTCCTCATCGTCCACTTGGACTTTCTTGGGCTTCTGATAATGTGGTTTAGTGAGAGTGAGGCCAACGTCCATGAACTCTTTGACAAGGCCTGCCAATCTGTTCCATGCGTTCTGTTCTTTGGTGAGCTAAACTCAATTGCAATCAAGGTAAATATCTGACATAGCAGAGAAATCAAATTTTACTCAATGCACATGAACTAATACACAACTCCCTCTTCTCAGGACTACAACAACTCCATCCTATGAACCAATCGGTTTTGTGTCTAATTCTGCATAATATCAGCTAAAGCACATTGTTAGTTGCTATTTATGTTGCAAAAATATGGACACGAACACATGACATGGGGACACGAATACGAGTACATATCGGATAGGTAGAAAAACATTTCTTATGATGATGTTGGATATGAAATTTTATATAACCATTCTTTATGATAGGTACAAAACCATTCCTTATTATGATGTAGTTCTGATTAATTATCACATTGCCTCATGTGCTTCGGGTTTTCATAATAACCATTCCTTATGATGATGTTGGATATAAAATTTTAGTTGAATGTAAACTTTTAAGTGTCTCCTTTTTATTGTCTTATTTAATATTTTAAAAATCCAGTGCTGCCATATTGACTTCATTTTATTCTTATATGACTATCTTTTCTTCCATACTTAACATTTACTAGAAATATGCTCCTGATACGTCTTGAGGTGGTAGGTCGATTATTGAGGATTATGTTATATTGAGCATCATGTACATCTTGATGATTATTGTTATCTTGAAACTTACTGCTTCCATACAAGATGAAAATTGTAATCAAGTCAGCAGATTCTTTAATTTATTGGATATTATAACATCTCTCGATCTTTATTGTGTTAATATTGTTTTTATTTTCTTCAGGTAAAGCTTAAAGAAGAGGGGAGGCATGCTTCTAGAAAATGAGTTATTCTAAGCTTAAAGACTTTAAAATCTTTGAAGGTCTTGAAGTGTCTAGCTATAGTGAGAAAGTGACTTTTGCTTTTGTATTAAGACAGTGACTTTTGCTTTTGTAGTAGGACAATAATTTTTGATTTGAGCTTAAAGACTTTTGCATTGAGTGTTGTAGTAAGAAAATGACTTTAATGCTATTTGAAATCTAGTTAAATACTTTTGCTTTGTGTTAAGATTCTATTATGTTGTGTCATCTTATTAATATTTGTGGATTTTGTCCAACTTGTTGGAAGCAAATACTCTCAATAGATGTGCAATTAGTTTGATTTCTGTTGGAAATAGTGTGAGAACTATATTATAGTCATATTTGATTTTGGTTGATTAATTTATATTTATAGCTATTCAAATGTGGATATTAAAAAAAATCATAATCACGGCACGCTTACAAGCTACAAAATGAAACTCATCAATCCTTTAACAGCCCTCGTTTTGAGTCATAAACACAACATTTATGGCCTGCGGTTTTGGGCCGTTAATGTGAGATTGTATGTCATCGTTTTAAGTATTCACGACTTGCTATGTATGCCGTAAATTGGGGAAATTGAATACTTTAACGGCCATCACTTCGAGTCGTAAAAAAATTACTATTTACGGCCTGCACTATGGGTCGTAAATAAGATCCAAAGTTTTTCAGCAACTTTATTTACGGCGTGCATTTACCTAAGTTATGGCCTGTTTTCTCACGCTGTAAATACTCTACTCTTTTACGGCTGGAGCTTTTACGGCACGACCCTATGAGCCGTAAAATTAATTTTATGGCACAAATTGTGGGCCGTAAAAGACCTTATTTGGTGTAGTGGTCTGAACAGACTTGGTTTTTTCCACCATTTATCGGCAAGATAAATATAAGAAATCAGGTCAAGTAACAATCTTGTACATGATCAAGACAAGACTAGACTGATTGAACTCCATCCAACAATCACGGCCAAGCAATGAGTACGGCTTGATACTTTAACTAACTAGGGTTATCACAGGCCTAATTACTAGCAAGATGCAAAGAGATTTCCAAGTCAAGTTATCCGCATGCTGCTACCTGAGTGACCCCAGCAAAAGAAAATAAGTATAGCAGACACACTGTAGTGAGATACATGTGTCCTAAAGAAGTGCCCCACTTGACGGCAGGCTGGAAATGTGCTCATCATGACAGATAGCTCCAAATCTCATGTATATATATATATATATATATATATATATATATATATATATATATATATATATATATATATATATATATATATATATATAAGGCCGGGATCAAAGGGGCAACAGGTAACTGGGAAAGTCTCTTCATGAACTACTGTATTATTCTAGTTGTTAACCTTAGTCGATTTCAGTGGGTGCCCCCGACCGTGGTACTCAGGGGTCCCCGTCCTAGATATGATACAAGACAGGACGGGTTCATTTGTACAAGCACAATCGTCCACGGTGTCCAGGTCATTTATTCTTGTCAAGTCGTGTTAGCCGTCGCAACAGCATTTCAAAAAATATATCATGTCAGGTTTATCATGTCATGAGTGTGCCACGGCGGGCTACTATCAAGAATTATCATGTCAAGTTATCATGTCAAATTTGTCAAGTCAAGTTATCTTGTCAGGAGCGTACCATGGCGGGGCACTATCAAGTCATGTCATTATCAAGGAGGAAAAAAACTTGCACAATTAAATAATAATATATATATAATATATATTCTTGAAGCCAAGGAGAAACTCTACAACTTTTATGTTGGGAGTGGGAAAAAATTTTGACCACAATTTAGGCAAATAAAATATTTAAACAATCAAAGTGGAGCCCATGCGGCCCAAAAGTGGGAGAATATACATACGGCCAAGGAGAGTGGGAGGCCACCCATACGGCTAGCCAAAGCTTATGCGGCCAAGAAATAACTGAAGGGGGCCATACGGCCAGCAAGAAATATTCATGCAACCAAAAAAGACAAGAAGAGAGGAACCCGCAATAAATGCAAGCTTCCACTCAAACAAAAGAAAAAGACACGTGGCCACTCAAGTACTGGGGCCATGTGGCCTAAAATTAAAATGGCTATATGCAAATAATTGAGTAAGTCCATGCGGCCAATCTAAGTTGCTGAATGCAACTAAAAGCTAAGGGCCATGCGGCAAAAATAATAATATATAGGCTATGCGACCACAAGGTAAGCTTGCATTTAGCGAGCAAAGAAATGTCATGGGGCCCACAAAATACAACTATACAAATATCGGCCTATGCAAATAAGGCCACGTGGCCAAGCAATTATTTTCATGCGGCAACTAAAGTGCTGGGACAGGCTGACAATTTAATGCATGCAAGCAGTTGATAAATTCCCATGCGGCAACAATTAGCATTTGCAAGCAAATTCAAATATATAGGAGATTAAATAATACACCACTATATAGAGCCATGCGGCTTATATTTCTTAATGCATTAAATACAAGCTAATGATATACGGCCAAGATGCAAGCGAAGTGCTGACACATGCGTTATTATGCATCCAATACAATGCATTAAAATAATGCATGCAACAATTGCGTGCATGCAATTCCATGCATAAGCCTACTGTACGTGCATATACATGCACTAACAAATACATTATTAAAATATAACTTGCTACAAATGCATGCACTAACAATTGCATAAAGCCTACTGTACTTTGCTTCATGCGGCTTATTAAATATAACTTGCTCCATGCGGCTACTTTAGGAAAAAGTATTAACAACTGCATTAGGAAAATGCATTCAAGAATGCATTAATATGCATCAGAGAAAGGCATATGCGGCTCACATGGGTTAATGCATTCAATTTTTAATGCATTAAAACAAGGATTGCCTATGCGGCTGACTGTTAGTATTGTATTAAATAATGCATGCAAACTAAATGCTTGCTATTGCATTCATAGGCCATGCGGCTGAGATAGGTTGGCCTATGCGGTTCAGCAAATCCCGTAGGTCAACTTTGGACCAAACAAAATTTTCTGCAACATGGGACCATCAATTAGCAAAAATATGCCAGTTTGATAGATCGAAACTCCTGGAAACCGAAAATACCACAAAGCTAGATTTACAAGAATTCAACCATGAAAATAAAAAATGCTAAGTACTAAAGTGGGTTGGAAACACATGAGGAAGACAATGGAACAAAAAAAATGGACTTCCTCCATGAAGCAAGGTGCACTTGCCTAAGCTCTCTCTCTTTCTCCTGGTAGGTGAAGAGTGAAGATGGAGAAGAAGAAATGAGTAATGAGTAATAATGGAAGAGAGAGAGTGGGATTGATATTTATGGTGGGAGTGGTGGTAGGTGGGAGTGGTTCTCCACATGATAAACCAAAACAAGCAAGGTCAAATAAACCGACACTACCAAAATTTATCGTTTTAGCGACGGTCCCATCCGTCGCTAAATCGACGGTAATTACTATTAGCGACCGATAACCGACGGATTTTAGCCAAAAAAATCCGTCGGCAATCAGCTCGTCGCTAATAACGGTCAGTCGCTAAGTTGTCGTCACATGACGGAATAGCGACGGATTATCGACGTCACAATACGAAGCATCAGCAACGCATTTCCGACGGACTGTCGTCCATTTCAACTATTAAGTACTGAACTGTGTAGACAATAGCGACGTAAATTCTGTCGGTAACCCATCGTAACAGCGTATCAGAGCGTATCGTTTCGTCGCTCATCCGTCGGTAACGAATGACGGATTAGCGACGGCGTGCTGACGGACTATCCGTCGATCAGGTTCTGGAAATGCTTGGCATTTCCAGCACCATGGCGACGGAAGAGTAGTCGCTAATCCGTCGCTACCACGTCGCCACAGCGACGGATTACTGACTGATTATCCGTCTCCATGGTTCTGGAAATGTCATGCATTTCTAGAACCATGTCGACGGATTTTTCGTCGCTAAGCAGTCGCTAGAGAGAGCGACTGCTTAGCGGCTGATTATCAGTCGTCCTGGCGACGGATAGGCCGTCGCTATTCCGTCGAAGTTTATACCACCAGAACCTTTCTGACGGATAATCCGTCAATCATCCGTCGCTACCTGAAAACACTTTAAAAACTCCAGATAGCGACGGCTAATCCGTCGACAAACCGTCGGCAACTGGGATTATCCGTCGCTAAACGGTCACTAGTCCGTCGCTAACTGAGTTTTTTGGAGAAAAAATTGCAGCACTTTTCCTGTTTATAAATATATGCATAAACCAAACAAATATATAATGCACACCAATTATCCAACAATCTCACAGACCAAATATATAATGCACACCAATTATCCAAGAATCACATAGACCAAATATGCACATACGAATTTAATGCACACCAATTATCCAAGAATCACAGACCAAACCAAATTAATAGAAAATAAATATCAATTATCCTAAAGAGTAACATAATATCCGGTGCTATAAGTCGATTAGAGCACAATTAGTTCAAATCTCTCACAAATAATCCAAATTTTCTTAATATAATATTTTAAGAAGGAAGAGATCGATTGTCCGGTGGTGGTAATCCCACATGCGACCGACGAATATACTCCTCCACAAGGTACGGAGGCAAGCCGTCGTAGACACTGCTCAGAAGTCGGCGTAGCTGCTATATGGACATGAGATCTAGGAGTGATGTCACAGTCGTAGGCGGTACCACAGGGGCATCAGGGTTGAAAGAAAGATGGCCCACAGAAGACGGACCGACACCTGCAGTCGACGGACCAGTAGAAGACGGACGAGCACCATCAGCAGACGTACCGGCAGCAGCAGACGGACCGGCAGCAGCAGACGCAGGCGGAAAGTACGTGGCAAATTGCTCCCGCAAGGACGACACCGCCTCGTGAAGCTGTGTAAGCTGCGACCTAACATCATCGTCTGCCCGGGCCACGGGAGGAGGCGGTGTCGGTGGAAATCTCTACGTCGCCATATGCAATGTCCCTAGGGAGCCGACTCCGTACATGAACCCTTTCTTAAAGCCGCCGACGGTATCTACGAACAAGTCGTTCCGAGCGGCCAAAGAAGAGGGCGTCCGGAAGGGCATCGTTTTACCGACATCCTCGGTGTCAGTTAACTGAGCCCGACTAAGGGCCTCACGATACGCAGCCTATCAAATGAATGTGTTTATATTATAAGATTTACCTAAGTTGTAATCTAAATCCTATGTTTCACTAAGTTAAGTGTGAATCCTAAGTTTACCAAAGTTATAGTCCGAATACTTTTAATTCTAACGTTAATCTCATAAACATAAGTACTTATATCAGTCTCCTTGGCCCTCTCGTCGACGAAGCTCCCGTCCTTCCGTCTTTGTGCGTATGCTGGAACACGTCGTGCATGGTGACCGATTCTGGCGCCCTTCCCTCCTTTACCGTCCGTTGGGCCTGCATACAAAATTTTCGTAGAAACTAATTAACTCCTTTAATTAATAATACCTAATTCGATAGTGAAATAAATTTACGGTTGCTCACCAGATCTGCAAGTGTCGCTGCGTGGGACCTTGATCCCCCCGTATGAAGGCTCGCGGCAGATCGGTTCACCTTCGCCTTCTCCGATTTCTCCTTGTACGCAGGGGTATCCATCATACCTAAGAGGTCCTCATAATACTCCTGTCGGATCCAATTCGGCCTCGTATGCCCCATTTTTAGGTCATAAATCATATCCCGTATCTTCTTCGAGCAAGCCCTTCTGTAGGTCCTGCGGATCCCCTCCTCGCGATGGGGGGAACACCAGTACGTTGTCTAACACAGAAAATCAATTATCACGTAATTTAAAAAATAGTTGATTAAAGAATCACATAGACTTAACCAAAAGATATAGATATATACCCTCAACTCGTTGAGTCAGACGTACTGCACGTTTGGGGGCACCGACAAAAAGTTGAGGTAGGGACCGTGGAAGTTATTCCTGATAATTTCTCCAAGGGCCCTGCCAACATTAAACGGAAAAAACCTACAAAGAAGAAACGACTGGATTATTAACTTGAATAAATGAAAGAAATTTAATAAATTAACTTAAATTTACTTACGAGGTCCCCGCGGGCCATAGCTCTCATCGGAACTCGCCTCACGGCCTCTCTGGTGTCGTCGGAGGATCCGCGGGTCCGCGTATTTACTCCCCAGTAACCGAATGAAACCGAGTATGGGGGTACTCCGGGGCCCACTGTGCAGTAACTGGGGCATCCCCTGGTGGATCCGCTGTTGGTGGTTCCGATAGCGGATCGGATCCGCTAGCAGATCTAGACTCATGCCTCGATGAAGTAGTCGATCGAGGGCGGGATGCGTCTGTGCCCGGAGTACTCTCCGGGTCGGGCTCGCTCGATGGGGTCACATCCCGGGAACTTTGAATGCGACCACGACCACCAGCACCAGTACGACCACGACCACGACCCGCACCACCACCACTAGCACCACCACCACGACCAGCACCACGACCACGGCCAGCCATCATGACTTGTAAATAGAACACATAAACATAATTAACAATATAAAAGTGTAAATGGATATAAAAAACTAAACTAAAATATACATTCCACCAGTAGGGAGACAAGTGCCGCTGTGACGAAAAAGACTAGGAGTGCCATCTGCAATAAGTAAATAATCGAATGAAAAAAACATGAATTCACGTAATTGCTTTTATGAGGTCAAACTTAATTCACGTAATTTAAAGTATTTTTAATATACAACAATATTTAACCTAATCATCGTCTTCGTTCTCATCCTCGGCCTCGTCTTCATCATCATCCTCCTCATCCTCATCCTCATCCTTATCTTCATCGTCGATTTCATCTATATCCTCATCCCCGTCAAATTCTTCTTCTTCTTCTTCTTCTGCCTCAAAATTTGGGACAAGATGCCTCTTTCTCCCCTGGTTGACAGCTATGTCTTGTGTATCAACCTCTTCCTCTCCTCTATTTTCCTCAACAATATCTTCAACATCCATTGTATCTGAGTGTCGTCCCAAGTATTAGGACTTTTCGATCTGGTCCTCTTGGTATGCTGGGTCTCCAACGTTGAATGTATTTCTAGATTTAATCTTGCATACTGCCCACCAGTCAAATCGATCTCTACGACGCCTTGGGTAGCTTGTATAGTAGACTTGAACAGCCTGATTTGCTATCGCAAATGTATCGGACCCTCTATACCTCCTGCGATGATTTATATCGACGAATCCAAATTGTTTATCGATTCTCCAACCGATATTTGGTGTCGTATCGAACCACTCACATTTGAACATCACAATATGCATATCATATGGGCCAGTATATTGTAAATCTACAATATCCCGAAGCACTCCATAATAGTCAAAGTCCGGCTCGTCGTCATAGACGGTGCCTCTTATGCAAATACCGGAATCCTTGGTATTGATGCCGTCATTGATAAATTCGACATTTATAGCATTCTGAGTTGACTTAAACCTGAAGCCATTAACGACATAGCCTGGCCAAGTCTTTATTTGCTTCTTCGGTCCCAGTACCAGATAACGAACACTCTCATGAGTGAGTGTTGTTTCAGGCAATAAAACCTGTAAACAAATATTTATAATTTAAATGTTTCAGATTATATATTAATAATCTCAATTATAATCACAGTTACTTACGTATTTGCGAAACCATGACGGAAATATACAATCAACCTCTCTTTGAAGTCCCTCATCGGTAATATCGGGTCTCCTCATTTTGACTTCATCTCTAAATATACTATTAGAGAAAATAAGAATATATAAGTGTAGTCACTTACTTCATCAAATTCGAGATTATAACGAGTGCAAGTGTACTGACTTACTTCTCCAAATATCTCACTTCTTGTATGTCACAGTTTAACAAGACATATCGGTGAGCGGCATCATACTCGTCGTCTGTCAACCACCGTCTTTTACTAGCCCCAACATGCTTGCCCCTTATATTGAATCTTCCTCCATCCTCAACGTCCTCGTCATTCCTTTGAGGTCTATTTCGATTTGTTTTAACATGAGTATCGAAATAAATGGAGCAGAAGTTTGACACCTCTTCGATAAGATATGCTTCGCATATCGAAGCCTCTATATGAGCTTTGTTGCCAACTTTCTTCTTTAGATGGTGTAGGTATCTAGAGAGACAAATTATTTTGAGAATTAAGAAAGAATTTTAAAACCCATTGAAATTCAGCTTAAATTATATCGATATTTATGTACCTTTCAAATGGGTACATCCATCGATAATGAACAGATGCACCGACACGGGCTTCGTATGCTAGATGAATCGGTAGATGCTCCATGCTGTCGAAGAAGCCAGGAGGAAATATTTTCTCCAACTTGCAAATTGTTAAGATAATCTTCTCCTCAAGTTCAACCATGTGTTGCACAGTCAACTTAGTTGAACAAAGATCCCTAAAAAATATTGATAGTTCGGCCAACGGAACCCATACAGCAGAAGGCAACAACTCTTTCAAAGCAATAGGCAGTAATCTTTCCATAAACACGTGGCAGTCATGACTCTTCATTCCCGTTAGCTTGCGTTCATTGAGGTCAACGCATCTAGACAAATTTGACACATAGCCGTCGAAAAATCTTAAAGTAGATACCCACTTGCAGATTATTAATCTATCTTCCTTGCTCAATGTGTATTGTGCTATCGGCTTACTTAATTGTCCAGCAGCTCCCATTTGTATCAAGTTCAGATAAGGACGCTTGTATATCTCGGCAATGTCTTGTCTTGCTTTTGGATTGTCCTTCGTCTTTCTTTTAATATCCATGACGGTATTGAAGACATTATCGAACACATTCTTTTCGATATGCATAACATCAAGATTATCCCTTATAAGATTATCTTTCCAATAAGGCAAGTCCCAGAAGATACTCCGTTTGGTCCAGTTATGGCTTTGTCCGAACCCATCGACACGATTGTTCGATGGATCTTCCATTACAGTGGGCAAATACTTTACATCTTCCCAAATATCGTATCCCGATAATCTGGCAGGCGGATGAGAAAATTCTTATTTTCCAGCTCTGAATGCGTCCTTGTTCTTTCTCCAAGGATGACTCGCGGGCAGAAATTGACGATGACAATCAAAGAAAGAAGTTTTTCCTCCATGCTTAAGGCGGCATCCCGACAGCATACCGTATGCGGGAAAATCATTGATTGTCCACATCAGTGAAGCTCTCATCTGAAAGTTCTGTTTCCTGAAAATATCATACGTCGTGACGCCGATCTCCCACAGCTGTTTTAGCTCATCCACCAACGGCTGTAAATATATATCGATATTCTTCGTCGAATTTTTGGGACCCAGTATGATAGCTGTCAAGAACATATAAGGAATCTTCATACACATCCATGGTGGCAGATTGTAAGGGGTCAGAATGACAGGCCAGCAGGAGTATTGAGATCCCGACTGTCCGAAAGGGGCGAATCCATCAGAACATAGCCCCATGCGTATATTTCTGGACTCTGCAGAAAAATTTGGATGGCAAAAATCGAATTATTTCCACGCCTCTCCATCCGAAAGATGTGACAATTCTCCATCGTCCTTTGTGCGTTCTTCGTTGTGCCACGTCATGTGTTTTGCTGTATTCTGAGACATACACATCCTCTGTAAGCGCTTCATGATCGACAAGTAATGCATATACTTGTAAGGACGTCGTTTTCTAGTTGACTTTCCTTTTTCTCTGACTTCCTTGTAACGATCCGTATTACAGAAGCGACAACTTTCTACATCCTCGTTCTCCTTGTAGTACAACATGCATCCGTTGCGACAACAATCTATCTTGTCGTACCCCAGTTCCAGTTGTCGGACCATCATCTTTGACTTGTAGAAGTTTTTCTGGAAGCTCTTTTGATTCCTTCGGTAACACCTCCTTCATTAGTTGTGTAATCCGATCATAGCAAGTTTGTGGCAAGTTAAAATCGGACTTTATGTTCAACAACCGCATCGTCACTGACAGTACGGAATGTGGATCACAACCAGGATATAAAGAAGTTTCAGCATCCTGAAACATATCATAGAACTTCTTCGCCTCCGGATTAGGATCTCCCGGATCAAAATTAGGCCCTGCCGCATCGTACACCATATCTCGTGCAAGGTTCTGCACGTCTCCATAATCAACAGAGCATTCGTCGACATCGACGACAAAATCCGCTGCAGCATTATCATCAAAAGCATAAGTAGCAGCATTCGCAACCTGTCTTTCGGCATATAGTTCACCTTGCGATGACCACAGGCCGTAATCACGTACGAAACACTTACGGGTCAAATGATCTCTTACACTCACCACTTCTTCGTAACGTCTATTGCGACAATTACGACATGGACACTTGATTTTGTTACCGTCCATAAACTGAGCTTTGCTCATGGCATACTTAAAAAACACTTCCACGCCTGCCTGAAAATCGTCACTCACACCTATTCTGCTCTCGTGTTGTCGTTTGTACGTCCATGTACGATCAATAAAATAACGATCCATCACAGATTAGATGTAAAAATCTGTATAGTAAGACAAACTAAACAGAATTAGTATATAATCATGTAACTGGTGGATCCGCTAGTATTCTAGCTCGAGAAGAGAAAAATCTAAATACAGTTGTTACTAATAGTTCGATACCGAGAGTGCGATACCGATACCGATACCGATAGGGCGATACCGATACCGATACCGATAGTTCGATACCGATAGTGCGATACCGATACCGATACCGATACCGATAGTGCGATACCGATACCGATACCGATAGTTCGATACCGATAGCATGGTTTAAAGTATCGGCCGATACCAATCCGATACGGCCGATACCGATACGGTTTGGCATGTTCCGATCCGATACCGACCGATACCAAATATTGACCGATACCGACATTGGGGGTCTTTGTTCCGGTCAATTCGGCAAAACCAATCGGTAAGGGTGACTACTATTTCATATAATTTCAAAACTACTAAGAAATAACGCTGAAATACTTAAAATTATGCCTAAATGTATAAAATATATATTTTTAAATATAAATAATTTATTAATAATTATTTGTTTTTCGATACCAAAGTCCGATACTCCGATACGATACCGCCGATACTACCGATATCGCCGATACCAATACTCATAGGAATAGTCCGAAACCGATTCCGATACCGATATTGTGAACCTTGACCGATAGTGCGATACCGATACCGATATCGATAGTGCGATACCGATACCAAACTGAGTCAATCTATCTATTTCTAAATTGCAAGAGTCCACTTCTAGGATATGGGAGCTATATCCTAAATATCTAGTCTAAAATTAACTTGGTTAGGATACTAGAGTGTCCTTATTATCTAGCAAGCACTACCTTAGTCTAGTCACACTAGCATTAATTACCTATAATTCCTACCATGTCTACAATCACACATTACACCCCAAGCCGTCCTGCATGCTAATAGGCATGGTAGGCCTGCCTTCCATTCCTCACTCTCTAAAGCACAAATACACATATATATGTATATCACAGTTAGATGTATAGATATATACATCTATATAGAAGCACACAACTGACTTATACAGATGAAAAACTCGCACTGTCCTTGACACAGTGAACATATACACCATGAACCCAAACTCCATATTCACATTTACTAATCCAAACACCACCAAACTAATGGATAACACCCAATATGGATAATACATTATTTAGCCAATATATAAACTCAGATGAATTTGATAAGCAAAGCCCCCCGTCGCCCCCGACCAAAGCCTGCCGCCCCAAGCCCGCCGCCCAGCCCCCGACGCCCCCGCCCCAAGCCCACCGCCCAGCCCTCGACGCCCCCGCCCCAAGCCCGCCGCCCAGCCCCCGACGCCCCCACCCCAAGCCCACCGCCCAGCCCCCGACGCCCCCGTCCCAAGCCCGCCGCCCAGCCCCCGACGCCCCCGCCCCAAGCCAGCCGCCCAGCCCCCGACGCCCCCGTCCCAAGCCAGCCGCCCAGCCCCCGACGCCCCCCCCCAAGCCCGAACGTCCCCAAGCCCGCTGCCCCCGCTGCCCCTACGTCGACACCGCGACACACATAGAGAGAGAGAGAGAGATCGAGAGAGAGAGAGAGAGAGGGGGGATTACCTTCGGAAGAGAGAGAGGAGAGGACGCCGATGCCGTTCATCGAAGCCGCACGAGAGAGAGAAAGAGAGAGGAGAGATTGAATTTGGGGGGAATGCTAAAAGTTCCCCCCGTCTTTTCATTTAAGTCTGGAACGTAAATTTAGCGACGGAATAGCGACTGCTCATATTCCGTCGCCAAGTAGTCGCTATTATTGATTATTCGACCGAATATCCATCGCTATATAGTCGAAGATATGTCCCACCAATTCTCTATACAATTCCTGCCAAATAATCGACTACGTAGCGACGACTGGGGATCCGTCGCTATAACACCGACAGTCTAGCGACGGATGTGCGACCTTTCCTCCCCCTAAAATAAAAATAAAAATGGCAAAGGCGTGTAGTCGGTAATCAGTCGCTGAGCGGCCACGAAACCGTCGCTAACACCGACGGAAAAATTCCGTCGCTAAATATCCGTCGCTAATTAAGTGTATTTTGGTAGTGCGAACCGAACCAAGCCGATGCAATTACCATGATGAACCATAAGCCAATTAAACCAATCAAACAAAATTAACCAAAATTAACTAATCATGATTAACAAAAATACGGGTCCAAAACATGTATACGTACACTAAATACGTATCACGAATTCGGGATACTACACAACAGCTGCTCGAAGGCTCGCTCGATCGAGGTGACTCCTCGCTCAGGTGGGATAATTTCGATGAACTTGCCTCATCTAAGCCTTCACTTAATAACTCATATGTTTTCAACTTGCACAAGTAGGCTAATATAAAAGCTACGAACGCACATAGCTAAGGGAATAATCCCGACGGGTCAAAATTTCTTAGAACATGGAAAATGGTCCCACAGTCTGCTTAGAAGTCGGCTCAATGCGTTTTCAAATGACACTCGGTCCTTCGTCCCGTGGCTTCGAAGAAGGAAGTTGGCCTAAGTTGTCCCGACACTCGAATTCGCCTAAGTCATAGGCATCACTCGCATGAATGCTTGATAAGGCATGCACGGTCCCGTCGTTTTGCCCCAACACTCGAATTAGCCTAAGTCATAGGCGTCGTCCGTATGAATGCTTAATAAAGCATGCATGGTCCCGTCGTCCAAGGCTTGGCATAGCCTTCGTACGTCCCGTAAGTTAAGTCATCTTGTACGACTTGTGGCTTAAGTCTAGGCACCCGAGAACTTGGTTGTTAATGTCGAACGCGTGCACGACACGTTCCTTCGACGCGAAGCTTCGCGTAGCCTTTGTTCGTCAAGTCGTTCCGCAAATAAGTTAGGCAAAGTTATGCCGATCGGTCTAAGCCATTTCTAGCACTGTCCCGTTCTATCTGCGGTTGTCAAGTCGCATAGTCCCTCGAGAGCAAGGCTCGTTGTATAAGGTATACGACTTGAGCGATAGCGTCGCCTAGAGAACAAGGCCTGTCTAAGGCACGAGCCACAGTGGATTTAGAAAAGAGTATGCCACGGACAAAGAAAGTTCACGAGATCGATCCCGCTACTTGGGAGTCTCGATAAGTCTGGATGAGTAAGCACACGAGATCGGTCCCACTACTTGGGAGTCTCGATAGAAAGAGAGAAAGCATGGTCATGAATAAGGAAGGACTTGGTAAATCGAGTTGAGTCTTACATGATCATTGGACAACTTGTCGACAAGGTTAGGTCTTCTCGAGTGATCGTCGGGCACCGGGATCATGTCGGCTCGGGAGAAGCGAATGAGGCTCAAGTAGGATGCTGGATAACCGCATGGAAGATTCGGCACCTCCGGGCTAGCTACCCGTGTAGGGACGGTCCGATATTCCTGAGCCGAGATCCAAGATAGCTTAACATTGCTAGTGACCACTCATGTAGATGGGTCGACAGAATAGCGACAAACCGCGTGTATATCTTTGGATTGAGTCTAGAACTTGAATGCATGTCCGATCAGTAACACAATGTCTAGGCCTAAGATTGGGTGTAGCATAGGCACCGTGCTTGGCACGATACTTGGCGTTGGGATATTCATGGAATCGGCACTATATTTCCCAAGTCTTGTCTAAGTTGGTTTATATGTTAAGTCAGGAAGGGTCGTAAGGCAAAGTTGAATAAGTTGGGTTGGTACTTGGGAGGCACGGCCTCAACTTTATGGCACGATCAGGTCAGAGGCACGACCAGCATGAGTCGTCCCCTTGACGTCGCTGGCACGAGAATTGGTCTTGAGGCACGTAAAACAAATAAAAGTCTTGGCACGGCCGAGTTCGCATAAGTTGCTTCTCGGCGAAGCACTGTCTCGAATATGTATTGAAGTCACGAATAGAGTATGGCACGACCCTGCCGTCCCGAGTTGAAGTTCGGTCAAGTACATAAGCGATGAGGCACTGCCTCGATCGAAATACACGTTAAAATTATAGCACGACCATGTCATGGCACATCGGTTTGGTCGGACGTCCTTGTCCTAAAATTGACCCTAAGGCAAGATTAGAAAGACAATCGTAAAGGGATTAAAGCTGCATAAACTAAATGAACGTGTCAGTTTTGTATGGGTGGGCGAAGAGCTCACTCCACCAGTACAGTTGAGTACTGACACCCACATAGTTTTCATGTGCAGGCACAGGTAAAAGCTCGTGGCGCGGAGCCGCTTGGATGCGTCGAGGCACGGAGTTCCTTGGCGAGTCGAAGCGTACGGCCGCGTGAACTCAAGACTTATACGGGACATGATGTATGGACATTGCCTTCCGAAGCTTCCGCTGGCTCAAGCATTGTACCGAGAGATGAGAGAGAGCAGAGTGACTTGTATAATGAGAGAAAAGTGAGCACGAGAGCCTTGTAATCATGGCCTTGCGTCCATTGTAATCTCATTGTTCAATATCAATAAAGAGTTCTTTTGAATAACTTGTGTTTCGATTCTAAATTTTCGCTGCATGTTCAATGTTTCTGCTTGGGACTTCTGTGCGACAACCCCGTCACAGCCGCTGAAATCGGCCGTTATGAAACTGTCTTGCACGAGCGCAATTTAGGCTCGTGTGGCATCACGTCTTAGCGAGGATGATCGCTCCTACGGGAGCGGGGCGTGACATGTGCAGAGTCCCAACTTGCACGAATCCTATGATGTAGAGAAATCGACTCTGATCATGGTCGTCATCCACAGCTAATGGTCAACTTTTCCTCAAGCAGGAGTCTTAGCGTAGCAGTGTTCAATCATCAGGAGCAAAATACAGTAGAAATATGCCGGCCCAAGGAATTGGGTTGCCCTAGCCATAGCTAAATTTGGTTGCCATTTGTGCTTGACATCAAAAGAAGTAAAAAATTAATGACGAGTGAATTTCGCAGCGGAATCGAAGTCTCCAGTTCTGACGATGGCGTGGAGTTCGGATTCCAAGTTCCTCTTCTTGAACTACTCGAAGTTGAGACGTAGGGGCCTGGGTGATTGCCTAACCAGGAAAGTTGTCGAAATCCGATGGCTTATGCTTACCCCAGGGCCAGTCCTGGAAATATGTAGGGAGAGAAAGGAGAGACATCAATCTCTTAATTTGATTCAATAGAAAATAGAAGTAGTATGCTCCATGCAAAGCCCACTAATAAGTTGTATTTATTGCTGATTAGAGTTCTTGTCATACTAAATTAACACAAATACCAACATATCTTTTACCTGCAGAACAAACACAATACACCCTGGCAAATCTTAAACAAGCAAACTGTTGGCATTATGAACCCTAAGGGGATGTTTGGTACCAAATTTAGGATGAAAAATCTATTTTTTAAAATATGGGAATTGTATTTCTTAAGAATATGTGGATATTTTTTCGCTTGTTTGGATAAAAACAATTATTAATTTTTTATATACTTTATTTATTAATTTTTATTTTTCTTATTTTTTTCAATTTTTTTGTTATTTTTCAGTTTCTATTTTTTTTAAAATCTTTTTTCATTTTTTAAAAAGAAATTTGTTTGTTTTAATTTTGTTTGAATGCTTTTTTATTTATTTTCTTCATTTTTAAGGAACTTTTTCATTTTTTTTGTTTTTTTTTAAAATTTTTTTCATCTTTTTAAAGACTTGGTTTTTTCTCCCAATTTTTTTATATCCTTTTTCATTTTTTTCCTAGAAATATTTATATATTCATCAAACATAGAATATAGTTTTTCAGAAAATTTAATATTCGAAAATTTGATTTCCGAAAATATATAATTTTCAAGTTAACTATTTCTAAAATAAGGGCAAAGTGTCTTAACTACTCCTATGTTTTACACTTATTATAGAAACTATTCCTACTTCGATACTAATCACACGGACTATAGCTATATGTTGTATTGAAACTTATAACAATGACCACCCCTGTATTTTATAAAATTTTATAAAGAAGATGGGTACGATCAGTGCAATTATTTTCGGAATAGGATAATACTCATGAAACATAGGGGGTCACTCTATTTATTCCTCAAAGCAAAGTAGAGTTACATTTCATTTGTCTTAATTCAATGAAATAAAGTTTTAGACCCTAGCAAGCGGTTGACTTTGCTTTCTTTGCGCTTTCAAGATCGGACAAGCCTCTCCAACTGTATCTGTCGGAGGACAATGCCTGGACGTTGCTTTCTTTGCGCTTTCAACATGTGTCTATATTAAGTATATAAGTAAAATTAGCATCACTAACGTATAGAATAAGGAATAATACAAATATATATATATATATATATATATATATATATATATATATATATATATATATATATATAGAGTAATACTATGGAGACACACTTTTTTTGACACACTTCATAACCGCACTGATGTGGCAGTGCATTATTGTTGAGGGGATTGAACTTCAAGCAGTAGGGACCGAAGCGAAGTTTGTTGCTGTTTGTTCCCTTCCTGGGAGTCAACTCCTCGCTAGTTTGTCCAGAAATCTCTATTGTATTGTCATTTTCCTATATGTCAATTGTTACCTCTCATTTAAGGTTTTCCTTAATATCCAATAATGCACTGCTACATCAGTGTGGCTACGGAGTGTGTCAAGAAAAGTGTGTATATATAGATTGGCCAAGGAATATCCAACAGTTGGCTTGTGGGCGGCTAGATGTATTCTTGGAGGACAATGAGACGTGCAATTGTAGATAGTTGACATACTTGCGGACGAAGAAAGAAAGAAAGAAAGAAAGGAAGAAGAGTAATAAACAACTAAGAACTCTTATAAGCAATCCCGATCTATATATTGGAAAGAAAGAAAGAAAGAAAGAAAGAAAGCGATCCCGAAAGCAAGAGCAAAGAAAGGTTCGTGGCTTTTATTTAAGCAGCACACGAGCTCAATCTTCATTGAAGGTTTCTTCTTCAATCTCTCCTTCTTCTTCTTGATTAATTTCCTTTTCGATCGGGTTAGTTTCGATTTCTCTGTTTTCTGCTGCGGATTGATTGGTAGGTGATGGGTTTGACTTGTGTTCATTGATCGCAGTTTTGTTCGAGATGGCAACGAGCAGTAGTTCTTTCAAGAAGGAGAATAGTCTTGGTATTGCAATTCTCTGCTCTTTCTTTATTTTGTTGTTTTTTTTTTTTTTTTTTTGTTCGATGAGGTGATCTTGTTTATATGACCGAAAAAATGGCAGAGAAAAGACGGATGGAGGCCGCAAGAATCAGGGACAAGTACCCTGACAGAATTCCGGTGAGTCGGCTTCTTCTCCATGTGAAAATTTGGCTTTTCTGCTTATCGTTCTCGTTGTGTGTAATTCTCCTTTAGGGTCTGCTTGGTAATGATGTTTAAAAGCCGCTACTTAAAACAACCAAAAACTTGACCCTTCATAACCGTTCATTTCCGCTACTCTAAAAACACCTCATAACCGCTACCCCCATAATTGCCAAGCAGGCCCTTAACGTATAAGCTGTTAGTTGAGTTGATTTCTTGAATTGTTCGTGCTATATTTCATTCCTGTATTTCTTTTTTGGGTGGATTTAGGGTTTATACTGTATTATTCTTGTCGATAAGTGGTAGATTAGGTAGTTATAGTAGAAGCCGTTTCCGCACTGAAGATGTGTCTGATACGCCATAGATACTGTATAACATAGGTATTCCGGTATCCTTCTGCATGCCTATATTTGTGTGGTGTCGTGTCCATGTTCATGCAACAGAGGTGGTTGCTTAAGTGTCGGGCAGTCCTTGGCATGATTTTTGTAATGTAATGTAACAACCTGGATCTGACCCAGCAGTCACCCACCCAATAGACACTGGGGGCATCCTGCTCGTGTAGATGCCGATCAATGTATCTGTCCAAAGCATAATTGCTCCTGCTGAATATTCCTGTGCTCCTCTGCTACTCCGGTCGCCTAGCTGTCGGTGATCCTCAATCCTTGCCAAGGTCTCATCATATTATGTGGATGGGTTTTGGGAGGAGGCAGTGACTACCAGACGTTGTGTTAACTAGGGTCGAACCGCAGCATAGTTGGTCGCCTATTTTCGTGCATATAAGGATCGAGTATCGTCACACAATGCACACACACGCACACACGAAGTTAAAGACCATTGTATTCAACCTTACTGCTCCAACTTCATCGAAACATACTCACGAAAGAGGCTTATAAACATGAGTTATATAGGTCGCATATAGCGTAAGATCCCTATGGACCGCTTGTTGGGCTGGAATAGAAGTTTGACAAGTATGGTCGCGGCGTGTGGCTTTACCTTGGAAGACTAATTTACCGAAACACAAATTGAAAAGATTACTGTGCCAAAACAGAGAGATGATGAGTTAGGAAAGATGAGACAGTACAAGAACGATAAATTTATGCTTGTTCTTCAAGTAGATTCAAGTAGAAACAGTTCGATCTGTTCCTGAATAGCTTCCTTCAAAAGGGTTTCTACTTGCTCGGTAAATGTCTTGGTAGAAGATATAATTTCTTGGAATTGAGGTTTTTAGAATGGGAGTAAGCTAGGGAATTATTTTCCCAAATGTTTTGCTCAGTTTATGTGACCGCTACCCCCCGCTACTCAAAAGGGGATCATTTGGTACATGTCACAGCCTAATTAAGTAATTAGCAATTGGTGGTTACAATTTTGAAGGCAAAGCTTACTTCATGTATAGTAGGCCACTTCTCCTTTTACAATTTGGCCTCAAGTAGCCTCTATACTGATATTTCAACTGGGGCAGGTTTCAGTGGTTTCCATGTAATATCTAAATCGGAACAAATCAAGTGTTGGACTCGTTTTTGGGTTTTGATCCTTCCTCCTTGTTGAGTTTGTGTTAAAGTGTCAAGTATGGAAAAGAAAGTGTTCATACTAAATGTTTTGAACCTGTTTTTTAACTCAATAGTTCAAATCATGATAACCAAACTATCAAGTTCATTTGAAGATAACATTTACATTTCTTTTATAATCTACGTGCTTTTTACCTAAACTACCTATAATATTATCTTGGTTATCCAGAATCTGCCGAAACAATCAAGATTCGGTGCAATATATTTTGAATAACGACTGATTTTGAGATCCAAGTCCAATAACTTTTAAATGGTTGGATTGGACTTCCGTGTTCTCATTTTAATCATTTGCAGCAATACTCTACAATACTTGACCTGGTTTTAATCCTGACACACCAAGTTGCCCCTTGAATAGGTCTGGATTAGAGAACAGGTTAAGTATATATTTCCCAAAGAATACTATATATGTGTTATTTAATTATTTTGCTGATGCTGTGTTTGAATACCTGCTCTAGAATAACAGTCGGAATTGTACCTTCAGAATTTCTTGTCCTTTTAATGTTAAACTTATTAAAGGTGCTCTTGCTTCTGCTTCTGCTTCTGCTTCTTTTCTGTATACGGAAAAAAAAAAAAAAAAAAATCAATTTGTTCCTGAAATGTTCTTATTTTTCTTGAAGGTAATCGTGGAGAAAGCAGAGAGAAGTGATATTCCAATTATTGATAAGAAGAAGTAAGAACTTTTCTATATTATGGTGTGGTACTTACTTTCTTGTGTAGTATGTTGTTCTTTTCTTAAGTTGATCGCAAGCCAATCGAGGTCTAAGATCAGAATGTGGTTGGATATGGAGCATAAGAAACCTTCATAAAGCATGCAGCATAGTTTTTGACACTTTGTCAACTTGATCTCAACCCTGTATGCGACCAATTAATGCAAGTAGCACCCTCAAAGTTCCCCAAGACCATATACGGGGTACTGAACGAAGAGATTATGCAATTTGCAATAGGAATTACATTCAACTCTATGACACGTTAAGCGAAAAAGTGGAGAAATCCTCATGGCATTCCCAGCCATGAGGATTTGTAGGTCTTAAATTTATGTAGTTTATCCCTCGTAAGCCAAAAAATCCTAGAAGCTCAAGAATCTCAGTAAGAACCTCGATTCGGCGGTTCTTACTTGGGAGTTTGCTTCTCCGGTGACGGGAGCAAGTTTCTCCGACGATATGAGCGTTTCCTATAATATGACCATAATTTTAAATGTGAACATAAATTTTGAAAAGAAAGTTTGAAGATTTTTAATACACGTTTATCTAAGTACCAAATAACTAAAGATTATTTACCTTGACATCATAAAAAATCAACATATGAATGATCATGTATAACTTTGAACTGAACTTTATAAATTTTAATAAATATTAAAATATTTATAAGTTTTGATACCAATAATTAATAAACATAATTTTTTATTATTAGTGAATACTCCCATTACGCTTCCAACTTTAGACTATTCTAAGTAGTCGCGTTCTTCCGCTTTTGTCCCTGCTTCCTCTTCTGACTTCTAAGGTTTATCCTATTGACTACAAATGCAGGTATTTGGTTCCAGCGGACTTGAACGTTGGGCAGTTCGTTTATGTAATCCGCAAGCGGATCAAGCTAAGTGCAGAGAAGGCCATCTTCATTTTCATAGATAATGTGCTTCCACCAACAGGTAGTTACTGCCAACATAATGACAAATTAAAGAATAGAAAGTTCAAGTTCAGTGCAATTTTTGAACAGTAGGCGCTAATGTGATTTAACTATTTTGATGGCTCCAGGTGCTGTGATGTCTGCAATTTATGATGACAAAAAAGATGAAGATGGGTTTCTCTATGTCACGTACAGTGGCGAAAACACCTTTGGCTGTCGAGCAGCATTCTAGACTTCTTTGTTGCTGCAGTTCACTGCCTCTTTTAACCCGAAAGAGTATTACTGGAGGCATCCTCACCAGTGATAAATTGTATAGTGTGCATTCTGTATATAACATTTAACTGGATCAGACAATGTACTGGAAGCTCTAAATAATCACTGCCCTTACTGAATTCTCTCTTTTCTTTGATCATGAAGTTAAAAACAAGAAGGTTTAGTTGAGCTATTGATAAATCTTTAGGCTTGTCATTTGAACTTGTTGATAGTAATACCTGAAGCTTTCTGATTTAGCGAATTCCGAAGTCCCGAGGAAAATAGACTCTTTGCCGTTTCGTTTGAGTTGAATCGGGTATTATCCTCAATGTGCTCATTCTCTTTGTTTATCAGGTGCCTTGTGACATGTGACTTGATCTTACAGTTAATCAGGAAAAATGTTCAATACTTAGATGATGTGTTGGGTTTGCGTCTAATTTCCAGAGTTAGTGCATGATCTACCAAGATGCAGTATGGGTATTATGAGTATAATAAAAGTTTAGTACCATAGCCAACAATTAGTCGGAGGGTAATGCTTTGATTACAAACTTCTTACAACCCTCCTACCAAACGCCACGTGGCCAGTCTCCATTGGAGGGAAGAGGGGAGAGGTGGGGCCGGGTGGGACCATGTAGCAGGGGCTTGAGTTCAATATTATATTTCATGGGTAACTTTTTTTTTTGGGTCATATCATATTCAAAAATCCTAGAGGAACTCACGAGTTCCTATTTTTTCAAACTCATCAATGGCAAATCGTTGGATTACATGCATTCCTTCCCTTGATTGCAAGTTCCTAAAAAGTCAAGGGCCTAGGTAGAAAAATTTGTCCACGTGTCATAACACTATTACAAGTTCCTAATTTGAGTTTCTATAGTTGAACAATATCATATTTCAATATTATGTGTTAGTGTCGGGACACAATTTTCGATGGAAAACTGAGAAAATGAAACAATTGTAAAGACAATGTTTCAACGCAACATTTCAAAGAAGGCGCGTAACAGAAATCCTTGGTGGATTCTGGTAAACGAAGATCTTAAAAAAGATTTCGTTACAGCAGCAATCGATTTACGAAAATCCAAAAAGATTTTGTAAACAACATCAACCGAATGAAGTACTTCTAAGAAGAAGGTACTAATACGAATTGCTAGCAGTAGCGAAGATGACAGGCGATAGATGGAACAACTCCTGCTGGAGTGAATGATCACCGTTGCTCAAAGCTATATTCGCCCCACACGAATAGCTTCCAGGAACCAGCAAGTTCGTCGTAGAACTTTGGAATATTTTTGCTCTTTTGACTCCTCGGATGGTACACGAACTCCCGTGGAAAGGCAACGCTGGTGCAACGCCTCTCTTCTCTCTCAACGCTTCTGTTTACTTGTGTTAAGAAACACTTCTAAACTCTCACAACTTTCTGTATTAGCCTCTGTCCATGCCTTGTGAGAGAGAAGAGACATTTTATAGGCCCGAGTTGTAACTGCCCGGTAAGCAAAATGTTCGGGACGTGGTAAAAACCACACCGAACGTGCAGTAACCGCTCAGATCATGCACATGCACGATGCAAGTTGCGCACCTCGCGCACCCCGTACGCACTGAGCCACTTGCGCCACCTGCGATGTCACTCCCCGTTCCTAGAATATGTATTTTAATACGTGTACTGCTTGAAGGTATTTATTGAATGCTTATCATACATTTATTCTGTAATTTCATGCTAGTTAATTCTCTGTATTTTATTTTTTGAATTTGCTTAAGCTCTTGGTTTATTATGTTCATGTTGAACCAACTTGGTTTAGCTTGGTTCATCACGATCAGGGGTGGATGGCCTAGATCTTGTAGGAAGGAATGGGTGGTGGAGATTTGGTCTTGGCTTGATATTTATCCCCCTTTACTTCTCTCTCTCTTCATTACTCTCATTTACTTCTTCTTCATCCTCCATTACTCTCCCACCAACCTAGAAAGCTTAGGCAAGTACAACTTGCTTCATGATGGATCTCAAGTATTATTGTTCCATTCTCTTCCTTACTTGATTTCAAGTCTCTTTAGAACTTGGAGTTTTTGGTTTTCATGGGTGTATGTTTGTAGATCTAAGTTTATGTTACTTTCGGTTTTTCTTGGTTTTGACCTATCAAACTTCTTTGTTTTAAAAATCTAGTTGTTCTATGTTGGAGAGAATTTCATTCTATCCTATTTTGACCTATGGAAGTCCAGATTTGGGCTTGGATTGTTAGGCTGGGAAGTATGGGAACCCCCAACTTCCCAGGTTCTTCTTCTCGAAAAAGTTGGAGAAAAAGAACAGTGCTTGCTGCATGGCTTCTTCATGCGGCTCCTCTTTGGCCGTATAGGCACTCCAGTCTTCATGCGGCTCCGTTTTGGCCGCATAAGCATCCAGTCTTCATGCGGCTCCGTTTTGGTCGTATAGGCATCCAGTCTTCATGCGGCTCCTCTTTGGCCGCATAGGCACTCCAGTCTTCATGCGACTCCATTTTGACCGTATAGGCATCCAGTCTTCATGCGGCTCCGTTTTGGCCGTATAGGCATCCAGTCTTCATACGGCTGTCCCCCTTGCCGCATGGCTTTGGTTGACTTTTGCCGCATAGGCTCTGGCCGTTTGACCCTGCCGCATAGATGGGCATCCATCTACTGCCGCATGGGATCCTGGTTTGACCGTGCCGCATGGCAACCCCTAGCCTGGCCGCATAAGCCTCATGACTTCCCCTGGCCGCATGCTGCATGGCCCTTGGCTCCCGGGCAGTTGGGATCCTGACTTACCCTGCCGCATAGATGGGCATCCATCTACTGCCGCCTTTGGACTGTTTCTTATCCCGAATTGACATTGATTGTTACATTGACTAATGATTGATCATGTATTCCTAGTTGGAACTAAGAGACTGGCTAGTCGTCTTATTGAATTGAATAAGACACGTTCATGTATGAACCATGAACCATTACGATCGACTAGCTGATCCGAACATTGGCATATGGACACATGTTGACTTTTATTTTTCTGCAAAAGCAGCATGTGTATCTTACAGTCAAGGCATGATTATTCCGTGGCTAGGTTTGATTGTTGCATTACGTTATATAAGACCTATAACCTGATCGTACGGGCATCGTTATAGAGTTATGCATATCGTACTCTGTACGGAAGTACTCATTCTGAATGACCATGATCCACGGCATGAGATTTCAATCAACATAGGGACTATTAAGCTAAATAAAATAACGATTGCGTGGAGAGAATGGATTCCCAAGTTCTTACATGACAGCCATCTTTGGGACAATTAGTGTCCCGACATGCCGGCTGGTTCCCACAGATACTGCAAATCTGCCACACGGGCAGGGAGTGGTATCTGCTTATACTGTTATATATACTGATGACGAACGTCCTGCTGGGACTCGTCTAATTCATGATTGGCGCAATTGATTATTGGATAGACTAACCTTGCTTGTACATAGTAAGAACTGAGGAATCTCTTATTGCATACTTCCAAGACAACTTGGAACTTACAGTTAGCAAGGCGTAGTAGTTGTATTATCGTTTAAATTATTTGTTTGTGTACTGTACCTACTCTGTTAACTACTGAGATGGGCAGAATGTCAGGACATGACGGGTCAACTTCTGTCCTTGTTTGGTTGGAAAGTTGGCTTGAAGTGTCGTGATGTTGTGCGAACCCCAGTAGCAAGCAGAGATCTATTTATCATATTCTTAACTTTTATCACTGGTTCTAGTTCCTCTTATCGTGCTTCCTTGCGGTACTTGCTATTAGAGGTCTAACTTCTCTGGTTTTGCATGGCCAGATTTAGAGCCGGTTTTCGAGGACTCAGCTTACTTCTACCTCCAAGATGGTCAATACTAGAGGGATGATCGCAGGAGGACACGAGTGGTTTCTTACTTCCCTGCTCGTCTTACTACTTACTTTACATTTTGCCACTTGGCACCGACATGTTAGTCGGATAGTCTTGTACTTACTTTTACATAATTGTAACTAAGTCAGACTGCAGCTGATAACGATTGTGTATACCTTGTTATAATATCTGGCTATGTTTTGTACAGCCAGATCTCAAGAACGTTTTGACTGAACGTTTGGGACGCCTTACTGCTTTATCTTACATGTTCTCTATTATTGCTTCTTGTTTAAATGATTAAGACAATAGATGTTGAGTGACCATAGTGAGATTTTCATGTAGTATGCACCCCCTCGTCGTTAGACAGCATTGATCGTATTATACGGTATTCATCTACCCGTAATACGTAGCTGGCTGAGTCATTCCCCCGCTTTCCGGTATTCCGGTTCTGGGACGTGACAAGGTTTTAGTGGTGGCCCATACAGGTCTGATTTCAGACTTGTGGGATGTTTTAATTTATAGGATGTCTCAATCACACATGTTTTCTCCTTGATCTTATGATTCGTTATTCTCGACCCTAGCTTGACATTCCAGTATCTTTTGACTTCATTGATCTTTTCTGTCCGATCGTTTGATTGTTCTCTTGTCCCTTTTCTTAGGGGCACTTCGTCCGCATCTGTCAGAGCTGGACAACAACAATAAGGGCAACATGAACAGCGAGACCATGTTGATCAGCAACAAGGGCTAGTACTACCTCAAGAGACCATCCAAGAAGAGGTGATAGTGGAACCAGCAACTGGACGACAGTATCCGGAGGTTCAAACACCACCAATAGTTCTACCTACCCCTATGGCAGTAGACACACCAGCACTTCTGGAAATCATAAGATGGATGATGGATACTCAGCAACATCATATGTTGACCCAGCAACACATGCACACTCAGCTGCAAGAGCAGAATGTATTGCTCAACCAAGGGTTGCAAACGGTTTTAGAAAGGAAAGTGAGGACTGATTCAGGGGCGTCAACCAGATTTTACAAGTACAACCCCCATCGTTTCGAGGGCACGAAAGATGCCATTTCAGCGGATGCATGGCTTAAGGACATCGAGGCTATTCTGACAGCGGCTAAGGTACTGACGGAAGAACGTGTGGATCTAGTGAAGCTGTTGCTTCAGGACCTCGCACGTGATTGGTGGGAATCAGAAGTAGTGGGCATCATACGTCCTGTTGCTTGGGACGATTTTACTGCGAGATTCAAGACGAAGTACTATAGAGTTGTGGCACAATTTGAGCTACAACAGAAGTTTATCAACCTCAAGCAGGCTGACAAGACAGTGGATGCTTATGCAACAGAGTTCTGCAGACTGAATAGGTTCGCCCCGGAGATGGTAGCAACGGAGAGCCAGAGGGCTATGAGGTTTCAGCAAGGGTTTCATCTTGAACTCTTGCAATTGATAGAGGGGCACAACTACCAAACTTTTGATGAGGTATTAACGACAACCCAAAGGCATGAGATCACCATCCAGAGGATCACATCTAGGACTGGAGGTCAGAAAAGATCTCACAATCAGATTGAAGGAGGAGGGGGAGCAGCGCCCCGAGTTACAGCAACCCCTGGCATTCGCATTCACGATGTGGCAATGCGAGGGCCAGCACCACCAGCAAGGCAACAACAACAACAACAACAGAGAAAGAACCAGCAACCCCCAACGGGCTGCACTTATTGTGGGAAGGCAGGGCACACTAGAGAGGTGTGTCGGGCATTGAACGGACAGTATTTGATATGTGGAAGTCCAGATCATCGGGTTTCCACCTGTCCCATGAGTTCGAGGTCAGGAGGACTAGCGGTAGCAGTGAGACCGTTGGCACAACGTCCGTTGATGTTACAGGCTCAGATGTTTCGGCAGTAAGGACCGCCGATGCAGCAACAACAATAAAGACCACCCCAGCATCACCAAGGCAGGGGCCAGCAGCAGCACCAGGCTAGGTCGCAACATGGGAACCAACAAGGAGGTCGAGGACAGGCGTTCAATCTTTCCTTGGAAGAGGCATTGGCATCGGAAGATGTTGTGGCAGGTAACATTCTCATCGCCTCATATCCCGCAGTAGCATTGTTTGATTCAGGAGCATCCCACTCATTTATATCTGTACAATATGCGACACGACTAGGAATGGAATTCAAGGCATTGCCAGGGAGGTTGAATATACTTACTGGTATTGGGCTCGTACGAGTTAGTAGAGTTATTCTAGCATGTAGAATTGTAGTGTGCGGGCGTTCCTTACCCGTCAGGTTGATAGAATTTTCTATGAGGAATTTCGACGTCATCCTAGGCATGGACTGGCTGAAAGACAGTTGTGCCACAATAGATTCCCGTAGAGAGAGTGTATCTTTTAATATTCCAGGCATGAAGTGATTTACCTTAGTCAGATCAGTGGCTACTCAACAAGAAGAAGGAATAGTAGCGGCAATGGAAGAAGTTCAAGTTCCGAAGATAGTTGAAGAGTTTATTGATGTGTTTTCCCAGGAACTCCCATGTCTACCACCCATTAGAGATATTGAGTTCAGTATAGAATTGGCACCTGGAACTAAATCGATATCGGATCGAGTTTATAGAATGTCAGATTCAGAGCAGGCCAAGGTGTATCAGTACATAGAGGAACTGAAGGAGAAGAAGTTCATTCAGGTTAGCGAATCACCATGGGCAGCACCAGTGGTACTTGTAGGGAAGAAGGATGGGTCATCAAGATTGTGCATTGACTACAGAAAGCTCAATGCGGCAACAGTAAAGAACAAGTACCCATTACCAAGGATCGACGACTTGTTTGATCAATTGAGTAGAGCAAGGGTTTTTTCCAAGATTGATCTTCGGTCAGGGTATCATCAAGTGAGAGTTCGGAAAGAGGATATTCCCAAGACAGCATTCAGGTCGAAGTACGGGCATTACAAATTCTTAAATATTTACGGATTTGATGAATCGTATCTTTATGCCGTACTTAGATCGATTTATCATTGTATTTCTCGACGATATTCTTGTATACTCAGCTAGTGAAGAAGAACATGAAAATCACCTCAGAAAAGTGTTGCAGGTTCTGAGAGAGAACCAGTTGTACGCCAAGCTCAGCAAGTGTGAGTTTTGGACGGATCACATTTCATTCTTGAGACACATCATATCAGGGGCTGGAGTAGCAGTGGATCCCAAGAAGGTAGAAGTAGTAGAGAGTTGGCCAATGCCTAAGACCGTAGCTGATGTGCGTAGTTTCTTGGGATTAGCAGGATATTACCGAAGGTTTGTATCAGACTTTACAAGACTCTCAGCACCCATGACCCGTTTGACACAGAATGATGTGTCATTCGTCTGGTCGATAGAATGCCAGGCATCATTTGAGAATTTGAAACAGAAGTTGTAATCGGTACCTATTCTTACATTACCGGTTGGACCCGGAGGTTTTACTGTATATTATGACGCGTCAGGAAGGGACTTGGGTTTGTCTTAATACAACATGGGAAGGTGATAGCATATGCATCTAGGCAACTTCGAGACCACGAAAAGAATTATCCAACTCATGACTTGGAGTTGGCGGCAGTAGTATTTGCTTTGAAGCTATGGAGGTATTACTTATACGGTGATCGAATGGACATGTACACATACCACAAAAGTCTGAAGTACATCTTTACTTAGAAGAAACTGAACATGAGATAGAGAAGATGATTAGAGTTGATCAAGGATTACGACGTGGAGCTTCAGTATCATCCAAGCAAGGCTAACGTGGTAGCAGATGCTCTTAGCAGGAGAGGCGGCGCATTTATGTTGACATCCCAAAAACATATTTTAGAACATCTTCAGGAGATGGGAATCGAGGTTATACTTCCTAGTGATGTAGGAATTCTGGCAAGTCTACGAGTTCAATCCGACTTAGTAGACAGGATCAAGGCAGCTCAGGCACAGGACCCAAGGATTCAGAAACTTAGGACAGAATGTGAGTCAGGACTCAGGAAGAAGATAAAAATTTATGAAGATGGTACACTTAGATTTGGATCACGTCTATGTGTGCCAAGTGGAGATATCAGACAGGAGGTTATGGCAGAAGCCCACAGTTCTCAGTATTCTATACACCCTGGAGGGACCAAAATGTACAAAGATATCAAGCAGCACTTCTGGTGGAACGGAATGAAGAGAGAGATAGCTAGATTCATTTTCCGTTGCTTAATATGTCAGTAGGTGAAGGCAGAACAACAGAGGCTAGCTGGATTATTACAACCGCTTCCTATCCCGGAGTGAAAGTGGGAACATATCACAATGGACTTTGTGACCGGTTTACCGAGATCACCAAGTGGTAAGGATGCTATTTGGGTGATCGTAGATCGGCTTACAAAGGTGAAACATTTTCTTCCTTTTAGAGTAGGACAATCTACAGAAAAGTTGGCAGAGTTGTATATGCAGCAGATAGTCAGGCAGTATGGGGTCCCTGTCAGTATTGTGTCAGATAGAGATACTCGTTTTACATCACATTACTAGAAGAGTTTACATCAGAGCCTGGTACCAAGTTAAGATTTAGTACGGCTTACCACCCACAGACGGACGGGCAATCAGAAAGAACAATTCAGACTTTAGAAGATATGTTACGAGCTTGCACCCTAGATTTTGGAGGATCTTAGAAGAGTCACCTATACTTAGTCGAATTTTCGTATAACAACAGTTATCAAGCCAGTATCCAGATGGCGCCATTCGAAGCACTATATGGTAAGAAGTGCAGGTCGCCACTTGCATGGGATAATATCGGGAAGAGGAAGATGTTAGGCCCGGAGATGATTGTTCAGACGGTTGAAATGGTTAAGAGGATTAGAGAGCGACTTCGAGTTGCGCAAGATCGGCATCGTCATTGGGCAGACCAACATCGTTGGCCGCTAGAATTTTCTGTTGGGGACCACGTGATCTTGTGGATCTCACCTACTCGTGGAGTCATTAGATTTGGCGTTCGCGGGAAGTTGAGTCTGCGATACGTAGGCCCATTTGCTATCCTTGATAGGGTAGGCGATGTTGCTTATCGTTTATCCCTTCCACCTTCGTTATGAGAGGTGCATGATATATTTTATATATCTCAGTTGTGTAGGTAAGTATCGGACCCAAGCTATATCCTCGATCATTCTGAGCTAGTTGTTGGTACCAACCTATCTTACGATGAGCAGCCTGTGTCCATTTTGGACCGAAGGAAGAAGATACACAAGAATCGAACAATTAGCCTTGTCCGTGTTGCTTAGGGTCATCACTCCTTAGGAGAGTCAACGTGAGAACGTGAGGATGATATCCGATCATGGTATTCGTACCTATTTGACTCACAAGGTATATTTCTTTCCGTGTACCTTGATTGTCTTGACTCCTCATGCTTATCACCCTAGGAGTAGAATTGCTTGATGTCGTAGATTGATAAATATAGATATATTACGTGCTATTGACATTGTAAGATGACTGCTTGCTCGCTAAAATTGCTTGTACTTAGATCAGTTTAGCTCTGATATTTCTATCCTGTTTGGATTTGAAATTCCAAGGACAAAATTTTTCATAGGAGGGTAGAAATGTCACTTCCCGTTCCCAAAATACGTATTTTAATATGTGTACTGTTTGAAGTTATTTATTGAATGTTTATCATACATTTATTCTGTAATTTCATACTAGTTAATTCTCTATATTTTATTTTCTGATTTTGCTTAACCTCTTGGTTTATTATGTTCATGTTGAACCAACTTGGTTTAGCTTGGTTCATCACGATCAGGGGTGGATGGCCTAGATCTTGTAGGAAGGAATGGGTGGTGGGGATTTGGTCTTGGCTTGATATTTATCCTCCTTTACTTCTCTCTCCCTTCATTACTCTCATTTACTTCTTCTTCATCCTCCATTACTCTCCCACCAACCTAGGAAGCTTAGGCAAGTACAACTTGCTTCATGATGGATCTCAAGTATTATTGTTCTATTCTCTTCCTTACTTGATTTCAAGTCTCTTTAGAACTTGGAGTTTTTGGTTTTCATGGGTGTATGTTTGTATATCTAAGTTTATGTTACTTTTGGTTTTTCTTGATTTTGACCTATCAAACTTTTTTGTTTTAAAAATCTAGTTGTTCTATGTTGGAGAGAATTTCATTCTACCCTATTTTGACCTATGGAAGTCCAGATTTGGGCTTGGATTGTTAGGTTGGGAAGTCTGGGAACCCCTAACTTTTCAGGTTCTTCTTCTCAAAAAAGTTGGAGAAAAAGAATAGTGCTTGCTGCATGGCCTCTTCATGCGGCTCCCCATTGGCCCACAGGCACTCCAGTCTTCATGCGGCTCCGTTTTGGTCGCATAGGCACTCCAGTCTTTATGCGACTCCGTTTTGGCCGCATAGGCATCCAGTCTTCATGCGGCTCCCTTTTGGCCGCATAGGCATCCAGTCTTCATGCGGCTCCTCTTTGGCCGCATAGGCACTCCAGTCTTCATGCGGCTCCCTTTTGGCCGCATAGGCATCCAGTCTTCATGCGGCTCCTCTTTGGCCGCATAGGCACTCCAGTCTTCATGCGGCTCCGTTTTGGCCGCATAGGCATCCAGTCTTCATGCGGCTCCGTTTTGGCCGCATAGGCATCCAGTCTTCATGCGGCTGTCCCCCTTGTCGCGTGACTTTGGTTGACTTTTGCCGCATAGGCTCTGGCCGTTTGACCCTGCCACATAGATGGGCATCCATCTACTGCCGCATGGGATCCTGATTTGACCGTGCCGCATGGCTACTCCTAGCCTGGCCGCATAAGCCTCATGACTTCTCCTGGCCGCATGCTGCATGGCCCTTGGCTTCCGGGCAGCATGGGATCCTGACTTATCCTGCCGCATAGATGGGCATCCATCTACTGCCGCCTTTGGACTGTTTTTTGTCCCGAATTGACATTGATTGTTACCTTGACTAATGATTGATCAAGCGTTCCTAGTTGGAACTAAGAGACTGGCTAGTCATTTTATTGAATTGAATGAGACAAGTTCATGTATGAACCATGAACCATTGCGATTGACTAGCCGATCCGAACGTTAGCATATGGACACATGTTGACTTCTATTTTTCTGCAAAAGCAGTATGTGTATCTTACAGTCAAGGCATGATTATTCTGTGGCTAGGTTTGATTGTTGTATTACGCTATGTAAGACCTACAATCTAACATGGCACACCCATGTGCACCTCCACACCACATGTGCATCTCTAAAATAGCATAGCTAATATATAGAGATACAACTCCTTTGGCCTAGCCGATGTGGGACTAAAGTTCCAAAACTAAAAAGGCCAAAATCCAACATTATGTCTCATGTATAAACTCACCAACAAGGGTAACAAATCCAGTAAGGAAGTATTGATCTAGCGTAGTTCAAGAATTAACAAGGCAGTTCATTTTATTCAATTGGGTTCCATATTGTGTCTCATAGATAAACTCCTCTTGAAGTCATATCATACTCCAACAAGGGTATCAATGCCATTGAGGCATAGATCTAGAGTAATTCAGGAATTAACAAGACAATTCACTTTAATTCAGCTGGGTCAAGTTTAATATTTCGTCTTATGAATAAACTCCTCTTTGGATGATATTGTACTCCAAGGAAGATATTGAAGCTGCAATTGGGTCAAATTTAATATTATATATGTCTCATAGATATTGTCGTTACAATCGAAAAAACATGAACAAAGATTGTTGGAGGAAGAACTGACTCGCTGGGGGTGATAAGAATCACCGATGCTCAAAACAATTCGACGTTGCAGTCGATTGCTTCTAGGAACTAGGAAGTTCTGAAAGAGAATTTATGGAATGGTCTCTTCACTGCACTTTGCACACAACAAGTATGTTGTTACACAACTTTTATTGTATTGCTACTACGGATTGGCACTGTCTGCACACACCACAACTCGTGTAGTTAACTACACTGAATAAATGACAATAAGTTGGTGCAATTAACTACATCAGTTTAGAATACAATTAGACTCAAACTATGGCAACCATGGGACACCAGCTCAACGTCAAATGTTGAAGCCTCAACATGGATCCTCTTTGGATCACATCATGCTCCAACTAGGGTTTCAATGTTAGGATTTATTATGCCATGTCGATTCATAAGATGAAGGACATAAATAAAATTGCGGAAGCGTACCTGAATCCATTGCTAGGCTTGATGGATCTTGAAGCGGTCGTCCTTTTGTGGGGTTCGATCTTCCAACTTGCTACGACCCTTAATGAAAAAGAAGAATCTGAATCCTTTGTCCCTCTCTTTCTGTTGATGGGGATGCAGAAGAGAAAAAGAGAAAACCTTCTCTTTGGTGGCCGTATAAGTTGGGGACCATAACCCTAATGAATACACATATTTATATATGTGTTGATATTTCTAATTTGGCCCCTCATCAAATTAGAATTATCTCCGATATCTACACATTGATTCCATGACAATTATACCCTTAAGCCAATTTCCAAATAGACCACTTTAATTTGGCTTAATTATTTAGATAGCCCAAACACAATTAATTTTACATGTGTGGCCCCTTAATTATTGAATAATTTCAACAATCTTCCACTGGGCCACATATGTAACCTTATAATTGTGTTAACCTTAGTGAGCTCATAAATTGCTATCTTAATCCTTAGGGTATATCCGGACAATCTCGTCCATTAACCATATCAACATAGGATCAAAGCGGCATTCGTCACATATACCGTAACTAAACCATCAATGGTCACATATACCAATATAGCTAAACGACATAGATCAATCATGGATGCGTAGCATAGAAATTACATGCAATGTGATCAATACATATCTATTTCCAACTGGTCCTCCTTAACTTTAATGAGATCAATACTTTAACATAATGAAAACAGAATGAACTGAATTCCATATATATGATCAGATAAATATCCAAATACTTTAATACATAAATGTGTCCAAAACCAAATAGCACCTAAATTCATAAAATACAAACTCCCACTATATTGCCATAATCTTAATTAATACCCATATGAGCAGTATGCTCATGAAAGACCCTGGATGATAATGCTTTTGTGAGCGGATCCGCTAACATGGAGTTTGTCCTAATGTGCTATATGGACACTACAACCATTCTGAATTCTTTCCTTCACAACTAGAAACTATATGTCAATATCCTTTGACTTATACAAGTTTCTGTTGTTATTGGAATACAGTACTGCTGATTTATTGTCACACAATAATTTCATGTGGTCTTTCAACACCGTACTGTGGGCGCAGCCTTGTGACAATTTCGCAACCATATTCCCTGAATAGATACCCCACAGCATGTTATAAATCTTGCTTTTATGGTGGAAGAAATTATAAGTGCATGTTTGACACTCATTCAAAAATATACCTCCATTAGTCAGCATAACCTGATGTGGATCTCCTGCTGTGTTGGCATCCAATAAAATCGGAGTCGAAATACTTTATGATCTCCAGAATTATCCGATCTCCTACAAAGAGCATATAATTTCTTGTTCTCTATTAATTACTTAAGTAGTTTGGCTGCTATCCAATGATCCATCCATATTTGCTTAAATATCTGCCTAACATCCTAATATGTATGCAATATTCTGACGCGTACATACTTGAGCATACATTAGACTCCCAACAACTGATCATGAAGGAAAAATCTATTGTATTTTTTTAATTTTAAGGCTAACCTTAGGACACTTGTTTGAGACCGAATTTGTCTCCTTTAACGAGAGGTGTCACCTGGTTTGCATTGAATACTTTAATCAATATACAAAACCAGAAAATTATTCCTACTCCCACTGAACTTGTGATACATGCAATCTTCAACAGTGTTCATCTCAAAACCAAACGAGATAATCACTTGAAGTACCTTTGACGAGAAGCTTGCTTGAGTTCATAAATGGATTTTGTCAATTTGCAAACCATATTCTTTGGGTCTTTCGACACAAAATTTTCTGATTGTACCATATAAACTGTTTTATCAATGTTACCATTGAGAAATGTCGTTTTGACATCCATTTAATGTAATTTAAGATCAAAATGTGCAACATGTGATATGATTATTTTAAAGGAGTTTTTCAAAGATACCGAAGAGAAAAACTCTTTAAAATCAATCCCAAAATTTTGAGTAAAGTCACTAGTTACAAGACATACTTTATATCTCTCCACATCACCCTTCGAATCCTTCTTGGTTCTAAATGTCCATTTGTAACCAATGGACTTCATAACTTTTGGTAATGGGACAAGTTCTTAAACTTTATTGTCTTGCATGGACTTATACTCCTTATTTATTGTATCAATCCACTTTGAGAACTGAAACTTTCTATGGCCTGACGGAAGTTGATTAGTTCATCTTCCAGCATCCACAGTCTTCCTCACGTTCCTAGAGAAATATGACAATATTATCCAAAATTATATTTCTCCTTTCTCTGGTGGACCATCTTAATATTACCGGTTCTTAAGGTTGTTGAGTTTGTTCCTTAGGAATAATTACCTTATCTTGAATGGGGTGCCACTACGTTGTCGTTTTTAAGGTATCTCAACAACGACTTATAGAGATAATTCGACATTGTCTTATTGAGGCTCCGAATTCACTTTTTGATCATGACATGTATAGAATCCTGCACATCGTCAAAAGTGATAGTAGGAATCGTAATTGATTCCTTCTCAAAGACAATGATTCTGACTTTATTTCTCCCCCAAACTCAAAATCCTCAAAAAACTATTACACTTCTCGTCTCAAAATTTTCTTTTGTGTGGGATCGTATAATTATTAACCCTTGATTTGTCAGCATAGCTAATAAAGTAGCTGCTTACAATTGAACTTTGGTCTGTATTTTCTTTACACATTAATATAGACATTAAAGTCTATAAAGTCAATAAAATCCAAATCTCATCAGACATAAGTCGTTCAACTCTATTTCTAGAGATGTGACCAAATCGCTTATGTCATAATGAGGCTAAAAACATTTATTGTTAATTTTGCGTTTAGTACCACATGACTCCACTTGCAAGGTTTCATTGTAAGATGCAATAGTTTCAACTGAATATAGGTTATCATAAACCTTAAGAGAACCGTTACCAATAATATTTAAATTTAAAGATAGACTAAACTTATTGTTTCTAAATGAACAATGATAACCAGATTTGTCCATTAAGGAAACTTAAACTGAATTTCGTCTAAAAGACGGTACAATAAAAGTGTCTATCAAATTCAAATAATAATCGGTTCCTAAAAATAACCTAAAATATCCTATTGCTTTCACTTCTACCGAATTTTCGTCACCCACATAGATGTATCTTTCACCATCAATTGACTTTCGATAACTCAGACAACCTTGCCTAGAACATTAATGTGGGTAGTCCCACCAGAATCTAACTACCATGAGTTTTTTTTGTACTAAATCTAAATTAACCTCAGAACAGATCAAATTTAGAAATATACTTTTCTTTATACGCCATGCGTGGTACTTTGTACATTTCTTCCTTATGTGTCATGTCTTATCACAAAAGAACAACCCTTAGTTTTATATTGTTGTTTCTTTTGATCTGGACCCTTAGCAGCTACTGTATTCATTTCTTTTTGCCCTTAAAGTTTATCCCATTAAACATGAAAATTAAAATCTTATTGGCAGATATTTTAACAACATTAACTGTAAAGAGAACAAAGCAACAAAAACGGACATGCTCTAATTAATAACCAAAGAGTAAAATATAGTCAAACAAATCCAAACAATGGTGAACCCCATCTCAAGATACCTAGTGCATCATTAATATCAAGTCTTTGGACAGTGATATTAACTGCAAGTGGTACTCTTGGTGTAGTGATCAAATGTTGACAATAAGTCATGTCAAATAATAAGCCTATCTTTGGATCGGATTATTATTCACATGTAAACCGTATAATTGTCACACATTTATCACCATAAGTATGTGTACAATTCGGCCAAATATTAACCTTCCTTTGGGCCGGCTAATACCCGCATGAATATACACACACAAACATCCGACATCCCTCATAGACTATCTACGCAAGAAAGGTCACTTTGGCGACATCTTGTTTCAATGAGTCTACTTAGAATATTGGACAACTATTGCTAGTCTTAAAAGGCACCAAAAATTGAATGTTGACTGAATTTTACGAAACTGAATCATGTCCAAAACTTTATGTACATGTATATTTAAAAAATATAAATAATCAATAATCAACAGATTAGATTCCACTGAATATCATGTATCAAAAGATTATATCAAATAATCTATAAAGATTACACCAAAAATTTATCTGCTACATAATAAGCAAGTGAATATTTTGAATAACTTAAAATATGCATTCCATATTATCACATGTCCAACAAGTAAATTTCAAATCTTTTGAATAACTTAAAATATGCAATAAGCAATGTCGAATCTTTTGAATAACTCAAAAGTGGATTGATGTCAGAAACACGGGTCTGAAAATATTGCTATGAGAGAATACAGCCTTATCTCAAGATCATATGGTGAGAAGTTGCGCTTTTTACTTATAATTTCTGCTAGAAGCCTAGCGGCTGCTGTGCATGCAGAACGTACATGCAAGTTGCTGCTGCCCACCACCACCAGATAGTGGCTTATTGCTATAGTACAGACAACTTTGCTTATCAAGAATGCAGCAGCAGGTGCCATGGGACTTGGGGAACTTAACAGGCATATGTACAAATTATCATTTCCATTGAGATTTTATTCATTTTGCTGTGTTTGGTTATATATATATATATATATATATATATATATATATATATATATATAATACAAGTGTGAAAATTTTGTGAATGCTAAATCCATCATAAGAGGGAACATAACAAACAAATGTTTCTCTATGGTTACAACCCAACAGACTATTCATCACTAATGGCCGGTTAATGAGACCACATAAGAATTATTGAATAATTCTGAACATGATACTGAAGTTGATTGGCCGATTGGAATATTGGTTCATTCAAAAAGTCATCGAAACCAATAATTATCCAACAATCAAAAAATTTCAACAATACAAAAAGTAGAAATCTAAACTGATGGATCATAAATATTTTGATCGAATAAACGAAACCCTAAGTTAAATTAGATCTAGCAATCTAGGGTTCATAAACAACAACAAAAATAAATTGATTCTGAAACTTCGATCTCATAAATCAAACTAGGAGGCTCTGATACCATTTGTTAGGATTTATTGTGCCCTGTCGATTCATGAGATGAAGGACATAAATAAAATTGCGGAAGCGTACCTGAATCCATTGCTAGGCTTGATGGATCTTGAAGCGGTCGTCCTTTTATGGGGTTCGATCTTCCAACTTGCTACGACCCTTAATGACAAAGAAGAATCTGAATCCTTTGTCCCTTTCTTTCTGTTGATGGGGATGCAGAAGAAAAAAAGAGAAAACCTTCTCTTTGGTGGCCGTATAAGTTGGGGACCATAACCCTAATGAATACACATATTTATATATGTGTTGATATTTCTAATTTGGCCCCTCATCAAATTAGAATTATCTCCGGTATCTACACATTGATTCCATGACAATTTAACCCTTAAGCCAATTTCCAAATAGACCACTTTAATTTGACTTAATTATTTAGATAGCCCAAACACAATTAATTTTACATGTGTGGCCCCTTAATTATTGAATAATTCCAACATTCAAATTAAGCCCACAATTACGACTACGTACGATGATTTAAGCATGATGCATATAAATATCAGGTTGGTCTCAAGAATTTTATTGTTGTTTTTTTTTTCTTTCACTCTTCTTTACAACAACACGCCCCCATAGTCATATGCACTGCATTCCAAATATGGGCATGGTCGGCCCTGAGATTTTGGATGTCCAAGGCAAAAATAAAAATGGTGTCCTTTTCTTACAAAAACAAAAAGGACCACAAGACCTCAAACTTATGTTCCTCTACTAGGAAGTGTAAGTGAACACCAACCTTCAGTTAAGTGAGTTATTTTGTTACGTTGTATGAGCACTAATATTTAGATACTACCATATAGGTTATATATATAAATAAATAAAAAGAACCTAATTTTTTTGGGTTACCGGACGGCAACCATGCAAGCCCTATGCCAGAGCCGGCCCTATAAATATGGGGGTGGGTTTATCCCTTGTGTGTGCGTGTGCGTGTCCTGCACTACCAAGAAAAAAAATTCTAACATAAAGGAGTATAGACAGTAAGTGAATGGACACTGCTATTTTGTCCACGGTTTGTGATCGTGCGTGTCACTGCAGGTCACGTGGCGGCCTCCCATTGGTCAATAACCTGGATTTTAATAGGGTGGGGCCTGATAATAGCAGGGGAGGTCAATGATTGGTTGCCATGCGAGCCTGCGGGCAAAATTTTATTTTCCTAAGTGATTCCATGTAGAAGAGTTAATTCCAGTGAGACAATATACTTGCAGTCTCTTTCTTGGGTGTAATCCGATGATTGTGTATTGGGTTTATTGAATAATTATATAACCATGCATCATTCCTCACCAACACTCATTATGATCATAACCCTAAGTTCTGATGCAAGAATTTTAACAAGCCTAACTAGAGGTTGGGAGGTACTGAGAGAGAGAGAGAGAGAGAGAGAGAGAGAGAGAGAGAGGGGCCCTCATCTTCTTCCTTCCATTGAAAGGGAGTATGGAGAATACCTAAGTGCAAAATCTTAGGGGTCTGCTTGGAAATTATGGTGGTAGCGGTTATAAGGTGTTCTTAGAGTAGCGAAAATGAACGGTTATGTGGAGTCCAGTTTTGGTAGTTTTAAGTAGTGACTTTTAAACCAGTCCAATCCATGCTTAGTAATTAATTAACCAACGGCTATTAAAGTTTTCTATAATAATAAAAGTACCTTTATGTCAATATATAAATAAAAGTTTTTTTTATAAAATATATGTTTATGGACGTGAAGGTAACCCATGCATCAAAAAGTTTTTCCTGCATTCTTGTCTCAGAAAACAACTCTGCACCCAATGGAGCTTCAAGTACAAGGCAAGTTCCTGAATTTTTCTTCAATCGGAAAGAAAAAAGCAGCCACGAGAAGGAAAGAAAGAGAAACACAAAAAGAAAGAAAATAGGGTTTAGTTATTAGTGGTTATATTTATATTTTTTTGGCGATGATATAAATGGAATAAAATTCACCGATTTTTGGTGTTTATAAAGCCACCCAAAATTACATTACACCGATTTGGGTGATTTTTGAGCCGACCAAATCCAGTGGCTCAAAAAAAAATAAGCATGAGTTTTCATAAACGGTCGGTTTAAAAACACTCCAAAGCCGATGAAAACACAATTACCTAGCATACCCTAGAAGTTCATGATATTAGAGTGCCTATATATTTACCTCAATTTGAAAGCCCAATGTAAGTGGTACTATATTACAAAAAGTTAGAAGTTCATGATATATAAAATTCCATACTCTAAGGCCTCGTTTGGTTCACGGATTTAAGGAACCAAGAAAGGAAAGTTATTCCTTTCCTTTGTTTGGTAGCCACAAACTTGGAAATCAATTTCCTGACAAGGGAAAAAATTCGTAGGAATATGGTTCCACTCAAGACCCATGGGATTGATTTTTCCTCCTCCTTTCCCAACATTTATTACAAAAGTTATGACAAAAGTAACCATGTGTCATTGTTTATTTACCATTAATGTTATTTTTTATAATATTATTTTTATTTTAAAAGGTAAGGATATTATTGGAACATTGTTATATTTTGCTTTCCTTTCCTAGGTAGTTTCCTTGTTTTACCAAACAACGGAAAGAAAATGTGACATGAATCCTACTTTTTCATTCTCATAAAAAATACAAAGGTGTTGTAACTCATATGGCCCTTCATTTCATCTCCTTGTAAACATACAAAAACCCTTTGGCCTTTCGTTTCTTCATAACCCCCGACCTCTCTCCCTATATAAAGAGAGGTTTGGATAGCTTGTAATATGCACTTATGTGGTTGATAATATATGAGAAAGCTTCGTCTCCGTGTGTTTGAGCTTTTGCCTTACGACACGTTATCAGCACGTTGCTCGTGCAACGCCAGAGACCCGACGTACCAATTGTTTTCTCACCTTCTTCCACCGTACGGTAAGAAAGGTAAAAAAAAATTTTGGAAAATTTTTGATAGCAGAAATATATTGTTCCTTTTGTTACAATATTACTGTTGTTTTGGACATCAAGAAAATGAGATATTTGCTCTCTTCCAATTGATTTACATTCATAAGTATGATCAAACCTTTTTCATCTAGGTATTGCATGACATAACATGACAAATGCTATATTATTTTTTCACAGCATTATATGAAATGAGATTGAGAAGTGTTTGTCAAGTTTCTTTTAGATTGCATGTAAATTTAAAATTTTTGAATTTGGACATTTGAGTTGGTGAGCCCAATACATAATTCATTATACTGTTATCATTTCCTAGTTGTTTTAATCCAGCTTTTAACATTCTGTTAACAGTGCTTCGTTAGGATAATTCACAATTGCTAGATGTCTTGGTACTGACTGTCTTATTTCAGGCTTGAATCCTGTAAGGACAGAATTTTTGTTGTGAATTTCGAATGGTTTTCCTAGTGCTATTTATTCTAGTTGACCTACTAATGATTCTTGTGTGAACTAGATATTTGACTGCACTCAAATTTAGTTAAATGCATTGCAGTAATCCGTATATGGAGGTTGAAAAAAAAACAGGAATTAACATGCATTGTAGCAACAATGCAAGTTGAAATTTTATCAAACTGTATGTATGTCACCCTCACTTTTCCAAGTTAGGGATAAAATGGTAATTTTCCATTTTATAATATTTTTGGGAATTTTATTTCATGAATATTAATATTTAATTATTCTAGGAGTCGGGTTCGAATTTCATCGCATTCCGAGTTAATTCGGGACTCCGAGGAATTTCGACTTGAGTTGTATTTAGCATGTTAATTAGCCATGGCCCACCATACTTAACTTTTAGGATTAGGAGTTTGGACTAATTCCCTATGAGTATCTAAGCTTAATTATGATTTTTATTTATTTTTTTGCTAATCCCAAAACCCAAATTGGCTTAACTTAGCATGTAGGTTTAGGGAGGGGCAAACTTGTAATTACAAGTGCCCCTACCCTTCCCCCATGGCCGGCCATATAGTCCACCCCCTCCACCTCTCCTTTCTTCATCACTAAGTTATCACTCTCTCTCTCTTCATTTTCATTCTTTCCAACTTCTTCTTCTTCTTCAAATCTACATTTTAGGTATGTTTTTTTAACCCTCATTAATTTCTCATTTTGCATTCATTCCTTCACATTAATTAGAGAGGGGACCATTCTCTATTGACCCTAGATTTTGTAGGTTCCCCTAAAATCTAGTTTAAGGATTTATTTATGGATTTATCCTTTTTAGAGAGGTGTATTTATGTATATATATATATATATATATATATATATATATATATATATATATATATATATATTATATATATATATATATATATATATATATATATATATATATATATATATATATATATATATATATATGTATTTGTGTGTGTGTAGAGGAGAGTGGGAGTGGTGTCATGAGAGTGTGTATTTATATGTGTGTGTGTGTGCATGTGTGGGAGTGTGTGTGTCCATATGTGTGTGTGTGAGTGTCTATGTGTGTGTGTCTATATATATATATATATATATATATATATATATATATATATATATATATGTGTGTGTGTGTGTGTGTGTGTGTGTGTGTGTGTGTGTGTGTATGTAGATTTGTATGTGTGAGTGTGTGCATTTGTATGTATAGAGAGGGGAAAAGGAATTAGGATTGGTAAGTGAGTGATATATATATATATATATAGAAGAAGTTTAGAGAGGAATTGAGAGAGATTGGGAGGAAGAGATTGAGAGTCGCACAGAGTCGATTTGAGCTAGGCCACAGAGTCGCACAGAGTGTCCCCATTTGCAGCGGAAAGTAAACGAACACACAAGTTCAATACGAAATCAAACTCTTTATTGATATTCAAGAAGTTACAAGCGGCGCTAGGCCGATATTACAAGTCGCTCAAGCTCTCTCTCTCTGAAACATAAAAGGCGTGCCAAGTGGCTTACAAGATGGTATGATTCATGGCGATGTTCCGATACATTATGTCCCGTATATGGTGCTCCAGCTCCTTGCTACGCTCCAAGGCCCAGAGATAGCTCCGCGCCTTAGCACGTTCGATGGAAGCTCCGCACCCACCGGCGTCTCATGCATCCTGCATGCAGACTGTGGGGTTATCAGTACATTGTTATGCACTGGTGGGGAGGCTAGCTCGCCCACAATGCTATCATTACCGAACACGTTCCATTTACTTTTGTGCATCTCTATCATTCATTGTCTTTCTAATCTTGCCTTAGGATCAATTTCATGGCATATTACATAACCTATCTCGTGTTGCAGAATTCAAGTGTCGCATAGAAAATATATGCACGACTTACCCATACTTACCGTCCGGCCTTTCCTGTCCAAGTAAACCAAGTTAGACAACAATTCATGTAATAACATAATGTGGTACTTGGAAAACATTCAATATCGAGTGCGTGTCCCTGCCTCGGGTCCTAGCGCATCGTAGGTGTATTCTTTAACTCATTGTACAAGTATTCTTGATCATGTGGTGTGTTACATTCAAGCCTGTTCAGGAGGTACTTGGTTCATTTAACTTAGACTACTTTGATTTCAATGCAAAGACTTGCACGTGGATTGCCACCAGCAAAGCCCCCTTATTCTATATGCACCGGTCGCTGGCATAACAAGCCATTTGGACATTCTCTTTGGTATTTCTCAACTTAGCATAGGGTGATGGCTGGTACACCCCGTTAAGTCTCTTGAAATACCCTGCACTTACGTCTCCCGGTGCCCAAGCCCGCACCCAGGCAGCCCGTAAGCCCCGACTTTTGATTCCGCCTAGGCCGGCCACGGTATACACCACCACACAACACCCGTGCCGCAGAATCATTGCACGGACACAGCATTCGCCACCCCTTGCTCGTGCCGTTTGTCCACGACCATTTCATATTATCTTGTCTTTTTACTTAACGGCTATCTCCGTCGTAGGCTAACCCTTAGCCATAATGCGCTATCGACCAGGTTGGCGTCCGTGCAGCGCGGGTAGCGAGCCCCGATGCACGTGCCCGTCACACCTGTCGCTAACCATTCTTTCTTTTCTTATCTTTTCTTCAATCTTTCTTTTCTTTCTTTCTTTCACTTGTTCATTCGTTTATCGATTCATTCACGTATTCATTCATTCATTCATTGATTTGTTGATTTATTCATTCAAGCATTACGCAACTCCTCGTACGGGAGTCGTCTTGGCGACCCATCGGTCCCATAGCCTTTCAGTGTCGCTATACTCTACTCGGAACGACTATATTGATAGCCTTTCCGTTCATTGTTGTAAACCATTCATTGTTTCATTGTTGGACGCATAACACTACCAAAATAAGTCATATTACCGACGTAATTTGCGACGTTTTCCAAAAACGTCGCAGATAAAAAACAATTTACCGACGTTTTCTTATGACGTCGCAAGACGTCACTACTAGCGACGTTCAGCGACGTTCAGCGTCGTATAGTAACTACGTTTGCGTATTGAAAAACTCACGTCGCGGATATGTCGGTGAACGTCGCTAATATCATTGATATTAGCGACGTTTGGCGACGTTTTTACTATGGCGTCGTTAATATCAATAAAGTTGCGACGGTTACCGACGCGCTTATGTTACGTCGCTAATGTGCGAATATAGGTCAGTTTCGATTTCACTTCCCCCCATTTCCCCCTCCCCAATATTTTCCTTCCCCCCCCATTATTTCCCGACCCCGAGCACCCCTGTCCCCTCGACCCCCGTCCGACCGCGCCCTCGGCGACCCCCACCGACCGCCGCGAGCACCGACCCCGTCCAGCCTCCTCCTCCACCGCCCAGCCTCCTCCTCCACCGCCTCTCCGACCTCCTCCTCCTCTTCCTCCTCCTCCTCCTCCTCCTCCTTCCCGGCAGCCCCCGCCGAACCCGACCCCCTACCGCCGCCGTTCGCCAGAGCACCTCCTCCTCCTCCTCCTCCTCCTCCTTTCCGGCAGCCCCCGCCGAACCCGACCCCCTACCGCCGCCGTTCGTCAGAGCACCTCCACCGCCGCTCCTCCTCCTACTCCTTCCCGGCAGCCACCTCCACCGCCGCTCCCCCTCGCTGTCGTCGCTCCCCCTCGCCGTGACGGTCAGGTAAACCCTAACCCTAACCGGTTGTATACCTTACAGATTTGGGCTATCTATATATAGATATGTGTTGATTTAAAGGAACAAATGGAAGAGAGGGTTAGATGTTAGTGAGTATATTATACATATTGCTATAAATGTGTGTGAATGCAAGTAGATAGTTAGAGCATCTCCAACCCTATTGTGACTTTGGAAAAAAAGTTGTTGCCACATAGGAATGACAAAATTTTATTCAAAAGTTCTTCTCCAATGCAATTGTCAAGTCAATTGTGAAGCTTATGTGGCAAAAATTAAACAAGACATTGTGAAGTTGGTTGTCTAGTTCTAGACAATGCACTTGACAATGTCTTGTTCTCCATGTCATCAATTATGAATAAAAAATATTAGGAAAAAGAAAGAATATGAGTAGTTGTCTTGAAAGTTGGGAAAGAAGTAAATATCTTAATACTTTATCTTCCAAGTTGAAAAAAGTAAACATTTTGCATTGGAGAAGATTTTCTTACTTCATTGTCATTTGTCAATATAATCTTGCCACCTAGACAAGACATTGTCTTGTGCCTAATGCCACATATGATTCACAACATATAACAAGACAATAGGGTTGGAGATGCTCTTAGAGTATGGTGGGTAACAGTTGAGTTATAGAGTAGGTAATGGATTAGAGTATAGGTATATGGCTAATGAGATGCTACACTATGTAATGTGTTTGAGAGTCCTTGTAAGGGATATATGTTTAGACTATAGACATTGGTTATATATACCTTGATATGTATATATGATATAGTATTATGGTATCCTAGGATATCCTAGTTATATTGGCCTATAGTTAGTTATGAGTTAGTATATCATAGAATTGACTTAATAGTCTAAGTGACCTTGTTGACTAGTCTAGGTTTGACCAAACCCTAAATTTTGACTTAGTTTGACCAGAAAGTTAACCCATATTCAGTCAAACCCTAGATTTTGACTTAGTATATGGTTACTAGATCCTAGTGTAGAGTAGTATGTAGAGGAGTATGGCTACTAGTGATATATAGATATGTAGGTCCATGTGTATCTGTATCGGACTATCGCTATCGGTATCGAACTATCGCTATCGGTATCGGACTATCGCTATCGGTATCGAACTATCGGTATCGATCGAACTATCGGTATCGGACTATCGCTATTGGTATCAGACTATAGCTATCAGTATCGACCGTATATACTTAGTATCGGGCGTAGCGGATTAGTATCGATCAGTATATAGGTTTGTGTTAAGATCAAGGTTCAAAGTATCGGTATCGGAATAGTAGGCCGAATAGGAGGCCGAGATAGTCGAATGAGAAGAAGGGAAGAAGGGAGGAGCAGATGGGTCCAGAGCCATGGTGGAGGAGGAGAAGTAACATGAGAGCAGTTTCCGCCGTAACATCTCCTGTGGCTCTGCTGGCAACTGAAGTCCAGATGCTACAAAGGACGATCCTTCGCTGAAATCGACTACAACACCCATCAGTTCAAGTTCATTCCTATATGAGTAGATTCCAATGCCATAGAAGCCATCAGTTTGTTGACCTTCCTCTATGGCATTGGAATATACTCATCTAGGAATGAACTTGAACTGATGGGTGTTGTAGTCGATTTCAGCGAAGGATCGTCCTTTGTAGCATCTGGACTTCAGTTGCCAGCAGAGCCAGGAGATGTTACGGCGGAAACTGCTCTCATGTTACTTCTCCTCCTCCACCATGGATCTGGACCCATCTGCTCCTCCCTTCTTCCCTTCTTCTCATTCGACTATCTCGGCCTCCTATTCGGCCTACTATTCCGATATGCGTTTGATACGGTCTACCTAACCTATATACTGATACTAATCTGATACTCTCTGATATTAAGTACATCCGGCTTACTAGGTGGATTCAAGGTCTGAAATTTCCAGATGGGTATGTTTCAAACTTGAGAAGATGCATCGACCTCAAGGAGAACAAACTGACAGGTATGAAGAGCCATGATTGTCACGTATTCATGGAGCGGTTAATTCCGATTGCATTTCGGGAATTCTTACCGCAGGCAGTTTGGGATCCATTGACGGAGCTTAGCATATTCTTCAGGGACCTTTGTTCTAAAAAATTGCTCGTTGATCGTCTAGAAAAGTAAGAGAAGGACATTGCGGTAACACTGTGCAAGCTAGAGAGGGTGTTTCCTCCTGGATTCTTCGACTCTATGGAGCATTTGCCGATTCATCTTTCCTACGAGGCACGTGTTGGTGGACCCGTCGAATATCGATGGATGTACCCGTTCGAGCGATATTTGAATCACCTAAAAAAAAAGGTAAAAAATAAGGCTCGGGTCGAGGGTTCTATTTGTGAAGCCTATATTCTCGAGGAGATTACAAATTTCTGCTCCTCTTATTTCAAACCTCATGTTGCTACGAATAGAACGAGGGCTCCGAGAAACGACGACGGATATCAAGAATTTAATGATGGAATACTGAAAGTATTCAATGCGTCCGGAAAGCCTTCGGGGAAAATAAAGAAGAGATATTTGAATGACGAAGAGCTAAGGGCTGCTCAGTTGTATGTATTACTCAATTGCGACGAGGATGAAGTGGAGAAGCTAGAGGGGTAAGTAAGGAATGATGAGTTTACGTCATCTCAATGTAATAGTATAAGCTAATATTATTGTACTAATCGTTCTAATGCTTCGTTGTTTTCCAGCACATAAATGATGAGTTGAGGCTGGTTAGACCCTACCTAACAGACGAAGCATTAGAACAAGAAATGAGACGTCATTTTCCTTCTTGGTTGAGCGAATATGTAAGCAGCTCGGTAATATTTACTGGCCTCTTCTAATGCAACTGCGCAATAAATAACTTATTATCTCTTCTTTGATATTCAGGTCGATCGTCTAATTTCATCCGAGATTGAATTAATTAGAACTCTTGCCAAGGGACCAATTACTTTTGTTAAAACATGGCCAAGTTATTGTGTCAATGGCTTTCGGTTCAAGTCGACAAATGCTCCGATCAGAGACAGCTTTCTGGATCTTGATTCCACGAAGAACAGTTGTTTGTGTATCAAGTCTTCGAACTACAAAGACGTCGATCCAGGAAATGATTTCTTTGGCATCTTGCGAGAGATTGTGGAGTTGTCATATAATTATGGCAGAGAACCTACAAAGATCGTGTTGTTCAAGTGTGAATGGTTCGATCCGATTGAAAATCAAGGCTGGAAAATTGACAAGCATGGTCTTGTGGATATAAACTACAAGCGTAGATATCAAGGCTAGGAACCGTTTGTCCTAGCAACTCAGGCTCAGCTCGTGTACTTCACAGATTATCCGAGACGGGGAGCAACGAAGTCTGACTGGTGGGCAGTATGCAAGACTAAAGCTAGAGATACTTTTGATGTTGATGAAAAAGCTTACCAGGAGGACGAGCTACCTCCTGTAACCAATATTGTCGATGTGGACTCCACGGAAGTTACGCATTACACGACACATAATGTAGAAGATGTAGAATTATCCGAAGAGGAAGACGAAGCCGACGAAGGTGAAGACGAAAGTGAAGATGAGGAGGAAGAGGAAGATGAGGTCGAGGAAGACGAACAAGATGATTATTCTGAAGATGATTGAGAGAGATGTACTTATCTGGACTTAGATGATTCTTGTAGAATGTATCATCATATGTTGTCTTGGTTATTATCTTGTCTTTGTTGTACTTTCATATTTCTAGTCTCTATTATTAATTTGTTGTATTATCCAATGTTGTTATCAGGTATGGCAGGTCATCGCGGAGGGTACCGACCAGGAGGACGGCGAGGTCCTCCTATAGGTACTGGTAGAGGTCCTCCTTCGGTACCTCCTACTGGTACCGGCTCTGGATCCTCGTCGCCGATTACTCCGCCGTATCGGCCAGTAGCTGGGCCTCCTGGGACGATGCCACGTGGATTGTCTCCTGGGACGAGTAGTTCCAGGCCTAATGAGAGTGCTCACCCGTCTAGCGTTCCTACTGCTAATACGACGATGGAGACGATCGATGAGCCGATGGAGGAGGATGCGCCGACGGCCGACCAGCATCATGAAGATGATGCGTGCGCACCTCCGGAGGAGGGGAGGACGGAGATCTGGGCCGACGGTACAAAGTAGGTATTTTGGTTTATGATTTTTTTTCTGTTTTTATCATAAATTAACTTTTTTTATGAATATAATATGTCTGTATAGATATCGTCCTCCAGGGGTACAGAGACGCCTAGGCGATATGCTGAGGCATAATTATGGTGGTCCCTGGATTAACTACTCTGATGCTCCAGACGAAAGGAAGAACTACTGGTTTACGCGCTTCAAGGTTAAAATAGATTTGTTTTTAACATGAATCATTTAATTTATGCATATTATATATAACTGATAAATATTTGGTTTCGTACTGTTCTAGGATATGTTTTACTATCCACCGCACCGGGCCGAGCTGATCGAGGGGATGTTTCCTTCCGTCGCTGCTAAGCTGATCCGCGACTCTATTAATGATCAGAAGGAACGTGATCGTGCCGGAAAGCCGATCAAAGGTTGGATCACCCCTGATCAGTGGAATGCGATGAAGGCTCGATTCAACGAGCCAAGGTACAAGGAGAAGTCGGAGAAGGCTAAGGCGGCTAGGCAACATGCCTCGAAGTGGTGCGGTGGGTCGATTCCGATGACGGAACATTTCCGTCGTCTGGTATGTCTTTCTCTTTTAGAAATATTATTTTAATGCAAATCCGATAAATTATTACTAAGATAATATATTTAATTACAGGTAAGGAAGGTCGGTAACGCCGACATGGTGACCGTCTTCCTGGCCACCCATCGGAAGGGCGGAGTCCTTATTGACGAGAGGGCCGAGCAGACCTATGTAAGTATTACAATACGTTATCTTAATTTAATACTTCGTGTCAATTTTAATATAACTTAGTAAATATGATGCAAATAAATATTCATGAAGTTAGTAAAATTAAGTACATTAATTAGAAATTAGAAATCATAGAGTACTATCCATACTTTCTAGGCCGAGTATCAGAGGCTGCGGGAACGGGCGACTGCTAGTGCACCTGATGCAGGAGTGGCCGGTACTTCCTCGCAGCCCACTCAAGCTCTGTCGACGGACGAGCTGTGGATGACCGCCGCTGGTGGCCTCCATAGGGGTACGTACTACGGTACGGGACCCTATGGCGCCCTAGTTGCGACCCAGTCCTCTAGGACATCTCCTGCTAGTGTGCATGGTCCACAGCCGTTCCAGGAGTCTGCCCGAGTCCACCAGATGATGGAGTCTCTCCGTGACAACCTGCTACGACGGATCGAGCAGCAGTCTCAGCACCCTACGGACGATCCTGCGCTGATAGCACGATTGGATGCGCTCGACCGCGGCATTATGGGGCTCGTGGAGACGACTGAGAGGACAGAGCGCACCGTTGGAGGGTTAGAGTGCACGGTGACGGAGTTGCAGACAGGACAGGTGACCATGGCCGAGACGGTGAGATTGGCACAGGATTCGATGGTCCAGAGCAGTGGTAGAATGTTATCTATCATGGATTCATACAACCAGCGACTTACAGCGTTGGAGCATGCTGGTACTCTGGGTGCGCCTTCATCGTCGTCGACTCCGCCGCCTCCACCGCCTTCTTCTTCGACACCGACTCCACCGACGTCACAGCCTGGCGCTCCATCTGTATCAATTTCACTTGCGGAGTATGAGGAGTTGTTATCCCTTCGTCGCGGCGGTGCCCCTCCTGCACCAGATCACTAGTAGTCCTAGTTAGGACTTTTGTTTGTGTTTGTATCATCATATGTTTGTGACTTATGATTAGATGTTTGGATTTGGATATTAATTGTGTTTGTATCGATTTGACTTGTGACTTGTTTGGATTGGATGTTAATTCCTTCGTCGATAAATGTTAATTGTGTTTGGATTGGATGTTAATTAACTTAGATTAAAGCTATATGTGTAGCATCTTGAATTGTGAGTGGGGGTTTGAATGCGCTGTGATTTGGAATTGTGAGTAGGGATTTGAATGTGTACCTATATGTGTAGCATCTTGAATTGTGAGTGGTAATATAGAATCTGTGTTTTATTTTTTTTATTTTTTTACAATTTTAACGACGTTTAGCGACGCTTATTGACGTTTATCGACGTCATTTTCCGACGTTTACCGACGACAAGCTGCAAAAAATATATTTTTCCGACGTTTTTCCGACATTTACCGACGACTAACTGCAAAAAAGTACAGGTCTCCGACGCTTTTCCGACGTTTACCGACGACTAGATGCAAAAAAATGTACAGGTCTCCGACGTTTTTCCGACGTTTAAACTTCGGTGAGTGTCGGTATTATCCAGGACCTTTACCGACGTCTAGCGACTACATTCACGTCGCTATATTACCGACGAAACAACGGTAGACGTCGGGAATTATTCTAGGACTTCACCGACGTGTAGCGACTACATATACATCGCTAATATACCGACGACACGACGGTAGTCGTCGAGAACTCACCGACGTACAGTTACGTCGCTGGATGTCGGTAATTGCGACGTTCAGTGACGTTTTTGTAATCAGCGACTAAGGAAACGGCGACAAAACTTAAACGTCGGTAATTGCGTCGGTGCTTCATATTAGCGACGGATTTTATTGTTTTAGCGACGTTTTTGGGCGTCGCTAAAACCACTTATTTTGGTAGTGTAAGGAGCATAAACGTAGGCTTGTGCCGTAGCACGAGCATGGAGCGCGGGCGAGAGTTCTCGTACTTTTCCATGTTCCTTTCCATATTCTATACAAGCATACAAGTTGGGATTACTGCCTTAGCTAGGTGCGTTGAGTCATTTATTAGCATGCAAGAGGTTATCGCCTAGCAATTCTCGTGATAGTGTCCGTATTGTTATGTGTCTAGGCTAAGCACAGACGGGTTCATCGGAGCCACCCACCTTAGCGATGTTCGTATCGGCCGAGCGATACTCCGAGCGCGCCTTTGATAGTCTAAGTCTGGATTCATCTTTGACGAGCCATTGTAAGTCTTGCATCGATTCGCATCGATACTTCATCGGGTCGACGCAACTCTTCGAGTCGACGGCTCGTTTGAGTCGTTATACTTGCCGTTTGAATCGGCGTTCCGCTAGGGCAGAGCGGGTCATTACATAATACACCACTCAAAACAAGTCTCGTCCTCGAGACTTCCTGAGTGCAGGTCGTCCTACCGTTCCTTAACTCGTGTCATCGTGTTTTATAGACAATTCTATCGAACGACTCTATCGTTCGATGGCATCGAACCATGCTCGGTACCTTTCCAAGTCCCGTATTGCCTACGTTTGGTCGATTTCATTGAATAACTTTTCATTCATTTTTGAGTTGATGGTACTTATTCAATTCTAGCGTTTCTTCGACTTGGTTGCTATTTCGACGTATCATGGGACTGAAACGGTCGCACGAGGTGCGTTGTATTTTACCAAACTCGAGAGTCGTAGGCTGAGGCAAACTCACTCATTCCATCATGCGCATCTCAACACCCACTTACAGCTGCATTCGAGTTCATCATATCGCTGAGTTTGGATCGTGCACGCATTCAAGGCATCCCCCGAATACGTACATTTCAACCAAACTTAGCGACTAGCGAAGTCGGACAAGCTACTCGTGATAGTTTCGATTTGCCGATCGTTTTGCTAACTTCGATTTAAAACCGAACTCACGTGTGTATCACATATCGTTTATCTCGGTCCTCGAGATTATTCGATTTGCTTCTCAAGCGTTCTTGTCTACGAAATCAATACGATTTTTTTCTTAGCGGGGTCGACCAAGTCTAAGTAATTTTTGTCCGATTCAAGACCAAGTATTGCACCCTCATCGAGTATTTCTTCCTATCAACGATTCAATTCGTTATCCCAACTTTACTTGCGCGTCATCCATTCCTATCATTCCCTTCGTTTGGGGCCAATCTCGCCGTCGTTCACGCATACTCCCAGTTCCCCGTCCTACTCTAAGTCTTGCTGTCACAAGTCTATAGTCCGTCCGGATGATACTGTATGGTCAATCGTACAAGTTCAATCACTCGGCATAGGGTCGTCCGCCTATCTGCTAAGTCAGCTCACAAGGTCATAGTTACAAGTCAAGTCCGTCGCTCATCGTGCAAGGTCATTGCACGACGCTCGCCCCAAATCCTATGGTCAAACCATTTGTTCGCTTGTATGGGAGTTTCTACCCAAGTTTGTTTTACTCAAATTTCTAAACATCAAGCAGTGTTTACCCTATTCGCATCAACATATTCTCCGTTCTGAGTTCGAGCTCGTTTAGAAAAGTCATCCTACGATGGGTTGTCCTCAATCAAATCGTGCGTCCACAATAACAATTATCGTAGTCTATCTCTTCAAGTATGTTTGATACAATCCACCTATCCAATTCACGTAGTCGATCACAAGGTCGTCTAGCCTTACAATATGTCGCGCCCCGATCTCACGTAAGTCTGATTATCCACGGCGGACATGAATCACCATGTCAACATTCCCGCAGAATAATCATCCTCATCGGGACGTAACTCTTGCGTTGCGTCTAGACTTTGCTCATTTTCGATACGTGGATTGGGTCTACTCAATCCTCAAGTTTTCTCATTCTTCAATCGCAAGTCCTAACAATCCTCGAATCCACCTTCGCTTCAAACCACAAGTCGAAGCAATCAAAATTGCCATGCCATGATATTTTGAGTTCGACCATTCCCGCTGGACATGGATCACCATGCCAACGCTCACGCGGAACGATCGTCCCAAATTTGACGTAACGCATGTGCGAGGCTGGAGTAGCGCTCGCGCAAGACAAGATCGTTGTTGTTGTGGTTATCACCGAACAATCAAGTCACTTTCCTCTCCAACTAACATTCATTTCTATCCAATCCCCAACATAGCATCCTTCGAAACAATAACTTCTAACACGGTCATCATTCATCGAATTAGAGTACCCCCGAGTTATCGTACATCGATCTTTGATACGCCTCAATACCATCGATGATGCACATAACCTGACGATCTTCCTTTTGCAACGAATTTCGAGTCGTGCAACTTAATTCCTCAATTCACGTTGTCTCGTGCTAACTCTTCATTGAGCAACATCTATTCCAATTCCTTAGTCATCCACGTATCTTCAAACCAACATTTTTCATGCACGCTATCTTCCGATCGTGCTATCTTCGATCTCGTCCATGGGTATTTCACCTCGACTCAAGTTTCAATCCCTTCGACTAAATTCAAAATCGCATGCACAATCTCCTATGTTTCCTCGACCAAGACCTCCATTCGTTTCATGATTCGTACTACGTATTCTTAATTCGTCCGAACGATATCTCGTTTGAGACTTCCGAAGTCGAAACCAACTAAGCGTTACTCATTCTAAGGCTTGCGCGATATCATAGCTTGCCGACGTACTCGTTCTATTCGTAAATCCTTTAGTCTCGCTCGAACAATTTCTATAACGTCCATACACCACTCAGGGTTCGAGCCACTCGATTGGTCATTGACGCTCACTCTTATTCTTCTTCGAAGCTATCACATACACCACTCGGAGTCAAGTCATTCTACAAATCCTCGAAAGGTTATTCGATTCCCGATCGACATGTCCAATTGTACGTTCGCTCATTCTTCAAATTCTAAGAACCATCTCCCCGTGTTCGCTTTAGCGCCGGTCAAGTAGCGTCTCTATCAACATTCGTTCTAAGTCTTCCTTATTCTCGTCCGAGCGATAGTCAATCTCGCTCGCAACTCGTTTGCACCATAAAGTCTAGGTGCGCGATACTCGGCACAACTTAGCCAAAAGGCTGCGTGCATAACCATCCCGTTCGAACTATACTTCGGTCTCGTGTACTCGTTCGCTATTGTCAGCGTAAGCTCATGCAAGCACGCACTGTGTTTGCTAACTCTTAGCATCAGTTTCTTCCAACTCAAATCCGTCGTGGTGGCACAAAGGCCTTCGCCTATCGATCCTGTCCAACCGAGTACTCGTACGAGCTTTTGAAAATATTAGACTTATTGTATGGAACATCCCAAGGCACAACGAGAGAGAGCGTACACTTCTTTTGTTTTCAACGAGCTTTCAAAACTGAGAAAATTGAAATGATGTCCAAGGACGTAGAGCCGTGCTCTGATACCAATCTGTCACGCCCCGTTCCCGCAGGAGCGATCGTCCTCGCTAAGGCGTGATGCCGCACGGGCCTAGGTTGCGCCCGTGTAAGGCAAAGTCCAGAAACGGTCGATTTGAGGTAGGCCACAGAGTCGCACAGAGTGTCCCCATTTGCAGCGGAAAGTAAACGAACACACAAGTTGAATACGAAATCAAACTCTTTATTGATATTCAAGAAGTTACAAGCGGCGCTAGGCCGATATTACAAGTCGCTCAAGCTCTCTCTCTGAAACATAAAAGGCGTGCCAAGTGGCTTACAAGATGGTATGATTCATGGCGATGTTCTGATACATTATGTCCCGTATATGGTGCTCCAGCTCCTTGCTACGCTCCAAGGCCCAGAGATAGCTCCGCGCCTTAGCACGTTCGATGGAAGCTCCGTACCCACCGGCGTCTCCTGCATCCTGCATGCAGACTGTGGGGTTATCAGTACATTGTTATGCACTGGTGGGGAGGCTAGCTCGCCCACAATGCTATCATTACCGAACACGTTCCATTTACTTTTGTGCATCTCTATCATTCATTGTCTTTCTAATCTTGCCTTAGGATCAATTTCATGGCATATTGCATAACCTATCTCGTGTTGCAGAATTCAAGTGTCGCATAGAAAATATATGCACGACTTATCCATACTTACCGTCCGGCCTTTCCTGTCCAAGTAAACTAAGTTAGACAACAATTCATGTAATAACATAATGTGGTACTTAGAAAACATTCAATATCGAGTGCGTGTCCCTGCCTCGGGTCCTAGCGCATCGTAGGCGTATTCTTTAACTCATTTTACAAGTATTCTTGATCATGTGGTGTGTTACATTCAAGCCTGTTCAGGAGGTACTTGGTTCATTTCAGGAGGTACTTGGTTCATTTAACTTAGACTACTTTGATTTCAATGCAAAGACTTGCACGTGGATTGCCACCAGCAAAGCCCCCTTATTCTATATGTACCGGTCGCTGGCATGACAAGCCATTTGGACATTCTCCTTGGTATTTCTTAACTTAGCATAGGGTGTGTAGGGTGTGAAAATTATGACACGCTGACATAAGACTCAGCCAAAGTCATACGCTAAAGGCCATACGCTCAGCCAAAGTCATACGCTAAAGGCCATACGCTCAGCCAAGGCCATACGCTCATCTAAAGGCCGTACGCTCAGTGAATATTTTATTATTTCCTGAGATGACAGCACAGCATGTATTTAATAAAGGATGAATCTGACACTTCGTCTTTCGTGCAAAGACAGCTGCCCCATGAAGATTAGCCGTCGTATAGGTTTCGAGAAAAGATTTTGTCTCTTACGAGGACAGCTCAGCAGCCATCATAAATAAAGAGCCATCATTACTGTCATTTCTGACAGTCTGTCAGCCATCATATCTGCAGCACGACGCTCAAGAAATATTTGTCAGTATTTGAAGATATGGCGTATTTGAGAAGATTGAGAAACAGCCACGTGTCTACTCCCTCAATGCATACGGCTCCTTCCCAACCAAGTGAGCGTATGGACCTCATACGACTCCTTGCCAACCAAGCGAGCGTATGGACCTCATACGACTCCTTGCCAACCAAGTGAGCGTATGGACTCCATACGACTCCTTGCCAACCAAGTGAGCGTATGGACTCCATACGACTCCTTGCCAATCAAGTGAGCGTATGGACTCCATACGACTCCTTCCCAATCAAGTGAGCGTATCAGCTTTATATGATCCAAGTCAGCGTATGCAAGACATGTGCCTTCAAAAGCTAGCGTATGACTCTTCTTCAACAAAGACAGCGTATCACAGCAAAGGCATCCAGGATAATTTTCAATGTACAGTCAACACACGTTCTCACGTGTCCTGTACTCAGTTATCCACTTATTCAGAAGTTATACAACGTGGCATTCATGCCATCAATCTCTCCTAGATATATTCCACTATTTTCAACCGTACTCCAACGTGTCTCCATCAGAATTCGCCACGCATCCCTGCAGTTATGCACACGTCAAGTAACTGACTGAGCGTATGCTTCAGAACGGTTATCCAGAACTCTATAAAAGAGAGTTTCTTTATCTTCATCAGACACTACAGTCAATTTCAGAGAGAACAGAGAGATTTCCCAGTTGCTGTCCAAGTTCTTCGAAGTTCGAGTTTTCTTCATCGCATCGTTCAAGGGATAAAGTAATCGTCTTCTAGATTAGATTCCTACAGTTATAATTTTCTCAGATACAAAATAAATAAAGTGAATTTATTTATGGAAAACAAATTGGCGACTCTGCTGGGGAAAGCTGTCTCCTCCAACGAGATAGCAACAACTCAATGCGATACTTCGTCGATCGGCTCGACGAAGAAGACGATGGTCGTACAATTCGACCAATCTGCTTACGAAGAAATGCTCAAGGCGAAGGAGGGCCGAACTGCTTCCTCCGCTCTTCCGGCTGCTAAGAAGAAGGGACGCTCTGTCTATGTCCCTAAGTCTTCTCCAACAGCCCGAGACGTTTCTGTCACTTCTCACGCTGACAAGAACACGTCTTTAACTTCAACGAAGCACACTTCGGCTTCTCTGAACATGGCAACAGTGGCTTCTCCTAGTCACGCTGACAAAGTGGGTTCTTTAACCAAGTCAGTGTGTCCAAGGAAAACCATCTCTGGACATGTCAAAGTCTCTTCTCCCTCTTCTCTTACGACAGCAGTCGGCTCTTTAGCCATTAATGACTCTGCGCGTATGGCAGTCAAAGGACAGCGTACGGCAAAGTTAGCGTACAAAAGCCAACAGCAGGCAGCGTACGCTAAGCCAAAGCCAGCGTATGCTAATAAAAAGGCAGCGTATGACCAGAAGTCCAAATTGAAGTCAGCGTATGCTAACAGATACAGTCCTTTGGCTATTTCTCAAAATCAGGCTGGGGGTTCTCTTCCACAGAACATACAAATGATTCCCCCTCAACTTGCACATCTTGTGCCAACCAAGGAGAAAGACTCTTTAGTCAACTCCTCTACTCCTAAGGTCTTTACCTTTGGAGTTAATTTGACTAGTACTCTTACTAGATCAAACAAAGGAAAATGCCTTTTGGCTACTTCCTCTAAAGATGGTTTATTACCGACTCCCAGTCGGAATAATGTCCATCTTCCTTCTCTTAAAATTTCTCGATCTGAGAAAGGCAAATTACAAGTATCCAAGACTGATACCAAAATCATATCTCCTACGGATCTTCGTAACAAGCTTAATCGGAATCGTCTCGGTTCCACTGAGACAAGTATATTAGATCCTGATGCAGAATATGCCAAGAACTATATGGCTCAAATTAATCAGTCTTTATATACTCAAGAACCGAGAAGACAGAAGAACAAAAGACAAGTTTCTACACAGAAACTATCTTCAAGTACTTCCCAATCTGTTCCTACAGATCTCCTGGAGTATTTGTAAAATAAACGGAGAATCGACACTCCATCAGGCTATGACATTGCTCATATTTGCCATGAAAAGCATGGTTACAACTTCCAACCTCGAGTTGTGATTCAGTGTTGTTGTTCACCAAAAAGACGATCTGTTTTTGAACGGATTCAATATGAATCAATATTGGATGAAGATGAACCTCTTTATGCTTCTGTCAACATGACCTCCAAAAATATTGGGGGTAGCATACGGTCTGATGCTATATCAGATTCTGAAGATGGTATTTATCTCGACACCCGATCCAGGACCGGAGCCTTGGCCAGGGTCTCTTCTTCTTCTCATCCAAATGATAATCCAGAGATCACAGAGGACTTCCTTGGAGAGTCCAATTTTCCAGTATTGACTCCTGTAAATATCCCCGGGAAAGATACTGACTCTCACAGCGATGATTCAGAACTGACTGTTTCATCATCTATTCCTCGAATGATTACCATTTACATGGTAGACAGCAATCATGAACCTTCAACTAGCACTAAAGCTCATGAGCAGAGGATTTCTTCCTTGGAACAACAGTTGCGAGCTATGGCAGATACATTGAATGCTATGCACACTCTTATGCAAGCTCCGCATCAAACTCAGCAAGTCCAACAGACAGCACCACCAGTGGTATTAAATACTCCTGTTGCTCCAAACCTGGAACCCTCTACTATTTCGGGGGTACAATCTAATGTTCCTGTACAACCCACTCCAAGTCAGTCTGGAGCTGGCGGTGGTACATATGCTGCAGTCCCTCCTCCCAATTACATTCAACAAGTTACAACTCCACAATCTTCCGGAATTGTTACTGAAGAGTTAAGGAATCTCCGAACTCAGTTTGAGGCATTTAAACAAAAGGATGGTTTACAAAGGTTAGGTATCAAGCAACCTTATCCGATAGAATGGAAGCAAGTGTCGTATCCACCAAAATACAAACCTTCGACCATTTCTTTCTTTGATGGGACTACCTCCCCAAGTCATTTCATTAATCACTTTGAAGTAATGACTGATCAGTTGCAACCAAGCGATGCCCTCCTCACTCGGGTGTTCGTCGGATGTCTTAAAGGAACAGCTTATGAATGGTATAGAAGTCTCCCTGACGGGTACATTACCTCATTTGCCGGTTTCAAGCAAATATTTCTTGAACGGTTCTACGAAGGACTCAATGACATGACCATGTCAGCCCTCATAAGAATTAAACAGAAAAATAACGAGACCACTGAGGACTTCATTGAAAGATTCAGAAGAGAAGCCCTTAAAATGCCTCTTGGAACTCCCGATGCTGTTACTATCGACACTTGCAAGTCGAATCTCTTACCAATCATCAGCATGTGGACAGGGTCCACTCAGTTCCAAGATTGGCCTTCATTCATCGTCAGTGCTAAAGCTGCCGAGGTCAGTGCTGAGACCTTCAAAGGCCTGGGGGTACAAATGGCTCCCAAGGAATTAAATCAGAGTGCTAGCAATAGTACTCGACCCAATAATCGAAAAGGGAAAGAAGCTCTTGAAGTCAATCTCCAAAGCAATAGTCAAGAAGTAAAGACTACCCAAGCTACTCCAACAAATCAACAACAGAGACCTCCTCGGCCGAAGGAAGAATATTCTTTCGACGATGATGATGCTCAGGGTATCTTTGAATGCTTGCTCAAAGGTAACGAGATTCAATTGCCAGAAATCAAAAAGCCTGATGAAGCCAATAAGACAGATCATCCAAAATACTGTCCATATCATAGAATGCTGGGTCATACAATCCGGTCTTGCTATGTATTAAAAGGAAAGATCCAAGAGATGATTAAATCAGGAGTTGTGACACTGACACCCAAAGACAAGACAGTCACAGCAAATGTAATTTCAATGCAGTTCGGTGACTTCCCTCCTTTAATGGTGGAAAGTGGGATTGTTCCTATCCCCAAAGCAACTCTCGAAGTTGTGAATATCCCACCAGCACAGAATGAAGGACTTGTTCCTGTCACAACTAAGAAAGGAGAGATCATGTGGATCCACCCGAATTTAATGATGGAGTTTGAAACGTCTTCCTCTTCTCCTCGGAAGACCCCCTTATCTAAAAAGAAGCTCGGGAAGACTAAGTCATGCAATGTGACTTCTAGTTTCACACCCGATTTTTATCTAACCTCTACTTTCATCTTGGCAGGGAATTCACTCCCTACGGAGATAAAATCTGTACCTCAATCTGAAGATAGGTACAAGCCTGCATTTCATCTATACAGTTCACAATCTCGTGAATTAATGGCGAAGATGGGTTATGATCTAGCCACTGCTCCTGGTTTGAACTCAGGCAAAGGACTCCGAGCACCTTTAGCCATCACTATGAGGCATAATCAATCTCGTGTTGGCCTTGGTTTCTGGAATGAAGCTCTCATCAAGCATAAAAGAACCAAAAGCAAGATAAAGAATTGCAACATGGTTTCCATAGACCCTGAACCGGAATCTGAAGTCGAAGTTCATGCTGGAACTCGGTCAGGAAAAATATATCTGAAAGATTATGCTGAAATTCCTGGAGAAACTCCTGATGTCCCTCCGGTTATAGCTCCAACACCAGTATCTACTGAAGAGCCTTCAAATGATCCTGTTGAGACAGTTCCTTCTAAGCCAACAGTAGCTGACAAAGGTAAACAACAAGTCCGCTTCGACAAACCATTGAAGAAGTCATCTCCTACAGGACTTGAAAAGCCTTATAATTTTGATATATTGGCTCAACTAGCCAATACACCAGCTAAATTATCAATCTTTGAGCTCTTACGCCTCTCTAAAGCGACTCGAGAAACTCTGAGTGAAGCACTGCTGCAAGCAGAAACTTGCCTAACTCTCCTCAAGAAGTTGGAAACAGAACCTGTCTCTCATTGCCATAATATATTGGAATTTATTCCAAACATTACCTTTACGCAGGACGATATGCTGCTAGAGGATAATCGACATGACCGTCCTTTATATCATACAGGATATATCGATTCTATGAAGGTTGAACGTCTACTGATTGATCCAGGATCCGCTCTCAGTATTATGCCAAAGGCTATGCTAGATGCACTGAAAATACCTGTGCATAGTCTTTCCAGCACTATCACTACCATTTTGGGATTCAATCAAGGAAAAAGTGAGCCTTTGGGCAAGATTTGCCTCAAATTTCAAATAGGCAATCTTCGTACTAAAGTTACTTTTTACATCATCGACAATCATGGTTGCTCATATAATGCTCTATTGGGGAGACCATTCTTGCATGAACATAATGTCGTTCCTTCGACTCTTCATCAGTGCTTCAAATATGTTGATGATAATGGAGAAGTTCAAAAGGAGGTTGCAGATCTCTATCCATTCAAAGGAGTCGAAGCTTACTTCAATGACGCTTGCATGTACAAAGATGAATACTCAAAAGTCTTGCAAGCTATGGATAACGACGATGAGATATCAAAAGTCGATACCTTTGTTATTCCTGTAAAAGGACGTATCACTCCTCCGTAGTCTGTTAAATCGTCTGAAAAAGGCTCACTGATAATTTCTGTCAGTGGACGTACTACTTCATCACCTGCCCAAGCTCCACAAGGCTCACTGATAATTCCTGTTAGGTGGACGTACTACTGTATCGTCTTTCCAAGCTCCACAAAGTTCGCTGATAATTCCCGTCAGTAGACGTGCCACTTCCCCTCCATCTTCTCAGACTAGACCAGATACTCTAGTCATTCCAGTCAGTGGACGTACTACTTATCCACGATCTTCTTCAAGGGAGCTCACCTCTTCTGAGCCTTTTGTTATCGATCTTAATCGAAACAAAACTTCTGATCGCTCTTCCTCTCCCCCTTTTGTCATTAATTTGACTAAGTCTGATAAGGCTCAGCCTTCTGTTGTAAATACAGTATCTAATATTAATGAAGCATCTCCTTTGCAGTATATTGATGTCTGTAATCATGTACAAAGTTATTTACAATTGCTAGATAGCTTAGAGCCACTAACTATAGGAGTTGTTCAAACTCTTCATACAGACGTATCATTAGAGTCCATACAAAAATCATACTTCGTAGTCCCTATTAGAAAGAAGGGAGAAAATCTAATATTCTTCTATAAAGGACCCCAGAATCCTCCTAACCTGGAAGAAGATGATACAAACGACGATACTGGAAGGTTACAACTGCGTCGCTACAGTCAGCAATCCAAAAATATCATTAAGAATATGGGTTATGACTTCAGAACCAGTCTCAATAATGAAAAATGAAGAAGAATGCCTGTTCGAATTCCTCCATTAAAATACGGAAGTACAAAATGTGGTTTAGGTTACATTGCTCCTACCTCCTTTATCAACATAGTCCATGAAGATTCAAAATCTGATGAAGACGAACGATCTGAGTCTTCTGATTCCCTCTCTTGGGATTCTGACACAAGTATTGGCGATCTTCATCGCTCTATTCTATCCATCAATATGGTCTCTGTTGATGGCCCACAAGAAAATGATGAAGATGAGGATGATTTTGAAATATCACACGAATCAGAACAATGGGCTCAAAGATTAGATAATCAATGGGAATTCAGGTTCGAGCAGAGAGAACCTCCTACTGAAGATAAACTGATCCAAATTGATGTTGGTGAAGAAGGGTCCCTTAAACCAATATTCATCAGTGAAAGTCTTTCAGAAATAGATAAACAAGACATGATCAAGCTTATTCATGATTATATTAATGTCTTCGCCTGGAGTTATGAGGATATGCCAAGACTAGATCCAAAGATCGCAATGCACAAACTTAATATCATGCCAAATACTAAACCAGTCAAACAACAACAGCGACGATTTCGTCCAGACATTATGGATGCAATTGAAGCTGAAGTCAACAAACTTATGGCTTCTGGATTTATTCGAGAGGAACAACAACCTGAATGGGTGGCTAACATCGTTCCTGTCCTTAAAAAGACCGGCAAGATCCGAGTCTGTATAGACTTTCGCGATCTCAATGCAGCTTGTCCTAAAGACGAGTTTCCTCTTCCAATTACCGATGTCATGATCGATAACACATGTGGTTTCGAACGAATGTCATTCATGGATGGGTATTCGGGGTACAATCAAATCAAAATATTTCCAGACGACGAAAAGCATACTTCCTTCAGAACGCCGATCGGTACATACTGTTACACAGTGATGCCGTTTGGTCTCAAGAATACAGGAGCAACATATCAGCGAGCAATGAGCACTATATTCTGCGAACATCTCCGAAAAATAGTCGAATGCTATGTTGACGATATTGCAGTTAAAAGTCGACGAAAGGAGGATCATATCCAAGATTTGAAGACTATCTTTGATTTAATGCGTCAGCATCAACTTAAAATGAACCCTACTAAGTCCTTCCTGGGCGTCTCTAGTGGTAAATTTTTCGGCTTCGTCATTACCGCTAAAGGTATACACGTGGATCCCGAGAAGATCAAAGCTATTCAAGAGATGCGTCCTCTACGCACCTTAAAAGAGCTACGAGGATTTCAAGGAAGAAATGCTTATATCAGGAGATTCATTTCCAACTTATCAGGACGCTGCAGACCATTCAACAAACTTCTGAAGAAAGGTGTATCTTTCGTCTAGAATGAAGAATGTCAAAAAGCATTTGACGATATCAAACAGTATCTCATGAACCCTCCGATTTTGGTACCTCCCGTTTCGGGAATACCATTCCTTCTATATGTTCGAGCCATGGATCATTCTCTTGGTGCATTACTCGCCCAGAAAAATAAAGATGGCCATAAACAGGCTATTTATTATCTCAGTCGCACAATGATAGGCGCTGAACCGCGTTATTCTCCAATTGAGAAAGAATGCCTAGCATTAATGTTTGCTGTTCAGAAAACGCTTTGATGGAACATCTAGAATAGGTCCTAATGGCGATATTGTCGCCGGAGTTGGAATTGTTCTCGTATCCCCAGAAGGACTAACTATTCAGAGGGCTTATTCTCTGGATCAATCATGTTCAAACAATGTAGCCGAATACAATGCATTGCTCATCGATCTTCAACTTGCTAAACATCTAGATATTCAATATTTGGAAGTTTATGGAGACTCCAAGCTTATCATCAATCAGATCAGAGGAACGTATGAAGTTCGTCATCAGGATTTGATACCTTATCATCGAGCAGCACTCTCTATGGCATCATCCTTTGAAGGTTTCTTTATTGAACATGTCCGACGAGCCTATAATATAGAAGCCGATGCTTTGGCTAATCTAGCCGCTGTGTTAGCCATACCAATCAGACGTCAGCAAGTAATAGTGGTTTATAATCGAGAACTATTCTGCGTTGAGAATAATCTGGCTTTGGCTTTTCTCTATAATCTCCATGAAGATTCTCTCAACTTTGATACTGGATTAAAGTTTGACAAAGTGTCCGCGTCTTCTTCCGATTCTACTATGGAATATGTCTTTTCTAATGAAACAGAAGCCATAACTGAAGACTGGAGATGCCCGTTTCTAGACTTTGTATTATATGACATACTTCCTGATAATCCGAGTGAAGCAGCGTCTATCCGGCGTCGATCTCTCAGATTCTATTATAATCATACTACGAAGACACTATATCGTTGGTCCTACGACGGTCTTCTCCTCCGATGCATCGCTGGTGAAGAAGCACAGCAGATTATACGTGAAGCACATGATGGTGTTTATGGAGCCCATCAACCAGGTCCTAAGCTTCAAGATCGTATCCGACGTATGGGTTATTATTGGCCCACGATGGTGGCTGACGCTATTCAATATACTCGGAAATGTAAAGCCTGTCAAATTTATGCAGACTTTATCCATCAACCGTCAGAATTCTTACACCCAACAGCGGCATCATGGCCCTTTGAAGCTTGGGGCATGGATGTCATTGGTCCTATTAACCCACCATCATCAAAAGGACATCGATTTATTCTAGCAATAACCGATTACTTTTCCAAATGGGCTGAAGCAATCCCGTTATCTGAAGTCAAAACTTCTAATGTTATTAACTTCGTCAAACATCATGTCATCTATCGATTTGGTGTTCCTCGGCGTATTATCCATGATAACGGACCGCAGTTCGTCAATCAGAAATTTACTCGATTCTGCGATGATCATCGGATCAATAATTTAGCTTCTACAGCATATAATCCAGCAGCTAATGGATTGGCAGAAGCTTTCAATAAAACGATCATCAAACTCTTGAAAAAGTTTGTTTCTTCCAACAAACGCAACTGGAGGAGAAGCTTGGTGAATGTTTATGGGCCTACCGCACCACAGTTCGCAATGCAACTGGATGTACGCCTTTCTCTTTGGTATATGGGTGTGAAGCTGTTCTTCCCCTTGAGATCCAGATTCCTTCTCTGAGAATTGTAATCTCCAATGAACTTACAACAGAAAACAATGATCGTCTTCGACTTCAAGAATTGGAAGCTCTAGATGAAAAGCGTTTGTATGCTCAACAAAATATCGAGCTGTATCAGGCCCGAATCTCAAAAGCTTTTAACCGAAAAGTCAAAGTCAGAGCATATCAGAAGGGAGAACTGGTCCTTACTGTCAGACGTCCTATGACCATGACACATATGAGCAAAGACAAATTTGACGTAAAATGGGAAGGCCCATTCGTAGTAAACAAAGTCTTCTCTAACGGAGCATACCAGCTTGCCTCTATGGATGGGAAAGTCACGATGATGCCTATCAATGGCAAATTCTTAAAGAAATATTATGTATAATATTTTCATCATTCCCCAGCAAATATAAAATCAAAGTTAATTCTTCTCTACAAAAGTTATCTCGATATCGTTATCCCCAGAGGAAACCGATATTCTACCATGTATCATTTTCCCAGAGAATTTGATATTTTGTCTTATTAGATCTCCAGTGGATTTAATAAAGATCTTGTATAGAAAATTATGTCCATATTACCTCTAAATTTTCTATCTCAGTATGTATCATATTTTCTATTCTCTGAAAATGATATCTCGTCTTTTGATTTCCGAGTCCAAAGATCATGGAAAATAGAATCCAAAGATATCTTTATATCTGAATTCTGTTTTCTCTAATCAGTATTAAACTAAAATTATCTTTGGTTTAGTATCATGATAGAGTTACAAAGTTTATTTGTATATTCTATTTTATTGAAATATGTCATGTATTATTTACCTCTGAACATGTTTTCTACAAAAATATCATCCACAGAATTGAAATCAAGCCAAGATATTCATTTCAATCAAAATCAGAACATTGATTACAAATGGGTACCAAAACTTCAATACATGATAAATGTAAAAGATCTATTTAGGAGGAGTAATTATCTCCTGAATACGAACGATTACATTATTTATCTTTTCTTCATGAGCTTTCTTGATTCGCTCTGCTGTTTCAGCTCCAATCATCCGTTGGTCATATTCCACAATAATAGAGCTACGGCGATTGGTCTCTTCAATCTGATTGGTTTGCATCAATTCTCGCTCTTGGTGTAAAAATTGACAGCATTCAGCTTCAGATTTACGATCAGTAGCAATCTCTGATTGTTCTTTTTCCACGGAGGCAATTTGCTCCTGAATACGAGCTAGCTCTTCCCTCAGCTTTCTAAGCTCTTCAACTTTTGACGCTTCATCTTTCTCTAAGCGCTCCATATTCTGACGAGTACTTATTATTTCTTCGTCTTTCGCCATTAACTCTTTAGAAGACTGAGCGAGGAATTCTGTCAGAGCAATGTGCTGAGCTTGAGCTTCATTTTCCAATTGAGCAATCTCAGCTGCAGTCAGAGACTTAATATCTTCCTTTTTAATCTCCCAGTATTTATGGATGTTTGCTTCTAAATCATTCAGGAGATGTTCAAAAAAGACACATTGGGTCTCATAACCAGCCTGTCTCAAAGCTGAAAGTGGGAAACTAGTCGCCTCTCGAAGACTCGAAAAGGGCATAGTCTCATCCTTCATAAGTCGTCTCAAGAATGTATCCAGATATGAATAAATAATATCTGAATACATCCCCATGATCTTTGCTATCCCTGTGTCAAAATTGGGAGTCGCTGCAATAGTAGAGGAAGGAGCAGGAGGAGCCTCTATTCTGGGAGCTGAAGTGAATGCTTTTGGAGAACTCGGTAAATGTGAACTCCCCTCACCCACATCAGTTTGGACAAGTGGGGCTTGAGTAGAACTCATAGCCGGTGCAGTTCCTACAGCTGTTGGAATCAAAGAAGTATGATCAAAACTAAAGGACAATAAAGCAAGGAAAAGATAAAACTTTGCTGAATAAAATATTACCTGGAGCTGGTTCATATTCAGTTTTCTTCGGATCATTCAGACCGGCTCGTAGTCTGTTCAGAGTGCTTTCTGATATGGGATTTATTTCACTGCTGCCCGCCCCAGAAGTACTCGGAACTTGAACTTCTATATGCCTCTCCGGCTCTGGTGTCAATCCTGAGTGTTGACCAATTGTCTTCAATACATCAATTGGAGTTTTAGACGGTGATTCATCGTCTATCTCCATATCTTCTTCTCCAAAAGAATGAGATGACGGTTCATAGTCAACTTGTTCGCTCTCTGAAGCTTCAGCAATTGGTTCGAGAGAATTGGCTTCCTTTACTGATTCTCCCGAAATCAGTAAGTCATTAGCTGTTTTAGTCTGATGTTCGGCCTCTACCGCAGGTTGACTAATCTCCTGTGCATCATTGGCCATTGGTGGAATCGATCCTATATCAGAAGGCATGGATGACCCAGCAGGTTCAGGAATATCTTCTTCAACAGGTTCTGTCTTTACAGAAAAATCAAAGGCAGCTTGTTTTTCTGAAGCCAATCGCATAGCACGATCGGTGGGACTCTCTGCACCGAGACAAATTACGGATTTAGTTTTTGAAACTATCACTTTCCTTCATATTCTTTTTGTGAATGGAACAGTAGGATAATTGTCTTTTGGATCACTACCTACTTCATCAGTATCTCTGACTCGAGTAGAAACATGAGAAGTCCCTCCACAATTTCGAGTCTCTACTCGAGTGACTCTTTTTGGGGCAGGCCCAGCAGCACCTTTGCCCCGCTTCCTCTTCGGGGTATTATCAGCAGATATACTCTCTTCAGCACTCCCGATGGGTACATGTAATGGTTGATGAAGGTCATCAGAGAAGAAGGTTTCTAAAACTTCATCATCAACTTCATCAGTAGCCAGCGGATCTTCTTGGTCATGACAATCTCTAGGCAGGGCTGATTTAGCTGATTTCTTTTCAATATGAATAAAGCTTCTACCTAAGATGCTGAATTTTTTATCAAAGGTATTAGCTGATACATAGAATTTGGCATAAGACGCTAATATTCTAGCTCCTCTCTGATAGGTGACCGGATTTGGCATGGAAAAGGTAGCCCATGTACCTTTAGCAATGTAATATATCCAAGCTCTGGCACCATCAATCAACCCGTCTTGATAACCAAAACATGTCGTTGCATTGCCCACGTGCAACTGATCATAACCAAATTGCCGAGCAAACCTGCACGGAAGATATGGTTCTAGATAAGTGATGTTGTCACGGCGGCAAATTAAATGAGATGGCCTGATCCTCTTCAGCCATTCATGTTGAATCTCATCCAATTCATTGCCACCAATGCCATCAACCAACCTCCCAGGCATGGTTTCATAACTAACAGGTGGAGGAACACAAGTGAAGCTCCATAGTTCTCTCCTGTTTAATATAGTTCTGTAATCCGTCAAAGTGTCGTATTTCCACTTTGGTGTGTGACTGTATCTTTCCAGAAAGGTGTCATCTGGTCTAGCCATCCCAACATTCATAAGAGATTCGAAATGCAGAAGCAGCCATCCAAATAAATATGTAAAGGGCATTTCTACCCGAGGAAAGGATGTAAGGCTCTTCCTTGCCAATTCGAACATTCTGTCTGTATATGCCCTTAATCCAGCATTCAGACGGCAAGTCATTGCTGTCAGCAAATCCATCTTATATCCGAAAATCAGACGGACTGCTGCGAAGACAACTCCTCTATGCATCCTGTCTGCTGAACAGGTGCCAGGAACTACGAATTTTCTCAGCCAGAGAGATATAAATCCGGCCAGATGACCTTCAGCGGATAATTCTCGGCTGCCCTGCTTAATATAGGTCTCAAACCTATCACCGGCTTTATAAGTGCCTTCGTCTTCCTCAATGACGATGTCATCATGAGTGGTGTCCCGGATGAGCCTGTCAATCTCAGCTTGAGTCAGAGGTTTAAATTCACCGACATATTGCTCAGTTTTCTTCTTCTTCTGAACTTCATCAGTACGGCCTTGAAATAAATAGGCCATCCATTTAGAAGAATAACAGTTAGAATCTCCTTCCCCACCTTGTCCTTTATAAAAAGCCTTACAAATACTGTAATGGCACATCAATTCTTCAAAGACATGAAGAACCATTGGGTTGGCTTCGGAGATCTTATTCATTTCATCAACGAAAGGGATATACTCTTCATATGGCAAATCTGATGTTGGTAGCTGAGAAATATATGTCATTTCATGAAGGGCGAATCCCATCTCGCCTCTTGGGGTCATGAAGGTGCCGGTACGGTAGTTATACCTCTCCGCTAACGCCAAGAACAAATTCGGGTTTGGCCTAAAACCATAAGCAGTGCACTTAATGGCATCATATAGGCCTATCACCTGTAACTGTTCACCAAAATTCTTCAGAATCCATTTCACAAGAGCAGTCCATCTAGTATTCTCCGGATTTACCAGACCAGTCAGCCTCATAGACTGTTTTGGGTAGATGGCATTTTCCAGTTGAGCAAATTCGTTTACAAAAATTGGGACTCTGACTGGCTTCAGCAGTGCCGAGTCCTCAGGAGGGATGGTGGCCGGTAGCAGTCCTCGCAAAGATGTGACATGTGGTTCAGTACCACTGCGGAATCTTCCTTGACGATATCCTATCTACCCAGCCTTTGCTTGTCGGGATGGAGTGATATCCCACTTCATTTATCTTTGACAACTCGCATGAAATAAGCGAGCTATGTTGATGCTTTTTGATAAACCAGTCAGATACATTGGCTGATTCACATCACCATCCCTATAATAACAGTATGATACTTTATCCAGAGCAGGCTGAGAGTTTATGTCAATAGCATCTCCGAAAAGAAATGCTGGCTTCGAGTGGGTAACACCATCTACACTCTGTAAAGGCAGTCCACTCATCAAGTTCAACAAGGTGTCATTTTCCTGATTTGTCAAAAGAGCAATTCTTGTAGAAGGTCCATCGAATTGGGGAAAACGAACATGTGATAGGTCACTTCTATAGTTATTTCCTACACATCCTTCAAATTCTGCCTCCTGAGCCAGAATATCCACTGCAAAAGAAGAATAAGAAGTTAGAAATCTTCAACACAAAGAGATGGCAAAGTTCAAACATACGCTCAGTTTTTACTAAGCGTATGGCAGACTCAAAGTTCAACATATGCTCAGTTTTTACTAAGCGTATGGCAGACTCAAAGTTCAACATACGCTCAGTTTTTACTAAGCGTATGGCAGACTCAAAGTTCAACATACGCTCAGTTTTCCTTAAGCGTATGGCAGACTCAAAGTTCAGCATACGTTCAGTATATCCTTAGCGTATGGCAGACTCAAAGTTCAATATACGCTCAGTTTATCCTAAGCGTATTCAGAGATCACTTTTTACGCTCAGTCTATCTTAAGTGAATGATTTTAAAAGTTCAGTTTATGTTCAGTTTGAGCGTATCAGCATATGGTTGACAAGATGATCATCAAAAACATACGCTAACATAGGAGTTAGCGTATCTCAGTGAGACAACTTGACATAGCATATTCTTCCAAGACAGAGTATTTCGACATTTCCATCAAAAATACGCGTATCTTACAGAATACGCTCCAAACATATTTTTCGTATAAACAAAAAATATGGGATACGGCTAAACCCTAAAGAGGGAAGCGTATTTTTTTGACGTATTTGACCCTAAAAAGGGGATACGTTTTATGATTTGGTTCTAACCAGAGCCCTAAATAGGGGATAGTTACTGTTCATCATCATCATCCTCACCATAGAGAGGCTTCAATGGGCGTTCACTTCGTCGAACGCGCTCAATGGTAGTTTTCTTAGCAGCGGCGGTGGCGGGCTGAGATGACTCCGCCGGAGCCTTTCCCTTTCCCTTCGCAGCAGCATCCATCTTGGGCGCCATTGGTGAAAACTGAATCGAAGAAGAAGAAGGCTGGAGTTTTTAGGGCTTTTTCTCTCTCGAAGATGGATGCAAAAGTAAAGAAATAAATTAGGTTTTGGAAGACCTACTTATAGAAGAAAAGAAGAAGTTCAAACGGCGGATATTCTTTAAACAGAATCCCTAAAGATTTGCACTGATATTGAGGAAGATAACAAACTTATGCCAGCGTGTCAGGACTTATTCCCACTTTAAGTTCAAAGTAATTTCGAACTTTTGAAATTCATAAAGTTCGAAAACTTTGAAGGGGGTCTTGTAGGGTGTGAAAATTATGACATGCTGACATAAGACTCAGCCAAAGTCATACGCTAAAGGCCATACGCTCAGCCAAAGTCATACGCTAAAGGCCATACGCTCAGCCAAGGCCATACGCTCATCTAAAGGCCGTACGCTCAGTAAATATTTTATTATTTCCTGAGATGACAGCACAGCATGTATTTAATAAAGGATGAATCTGACACTTCGTCTTTCGTGCAAAGACAGCTGCCCCATGAAGATTAGCCGTCGTATAGGTTTTCGAGAAAAGATTTTGTCTCTTACGAGGACAGCTCAGCAGCCATCATAAATAAAGAGCCATCATTACTGTCATTTCTGACAGTCTGTCAGCCATCATATCTGCAGCACGACGCTCAAGAAATATTTGTCAGTATTTGAAGATATGGCGTATTTGAGAAGATTGAGAAACAGCCACGTGTCTACTCCCTCAATGAATACGGCTCCTTCCCAACCAAGTGAGCGTATGGACCTCATACGACTCCTTCCCAACCAAGTGAGCGTATGGACCTCATACGACTCCTTGCCAACCAAGTGAGCGTATGGACCTCATATGACTCCTTGCCAACCAAGTGAGCGTATGGACTCCATACGACTCCTTGCCAACCAAGTGAGCGTATGGACTCCATACGACTCCTTGCCAATCAAGTGAGCGTATGGACTCCATACGACTCCTTCCCAATCAAGTGAGCATATCAGCTTTATATGATCCAAGTCAGTATATGCAAGACATGTGCCTTCAAAAGCTAGCGTATGACTCTTCTTCAACAAAGACAGCGTATCACAGCAAAGGCATCCAGGATGATTTTCAATGTACAGTCAACACACGTTCTCACGTGTCCTGTACTCAGTTATCCACTTATTCAGAAGTTATGCAACGTGGCATTCATGCCATCAATCTCTCCTAGATATATTCTACTATTTTCAACCGCACTCCAACGTGTCTCTATCAGAATTCGCCACGCGTCCCTGCAGTTATGCACACGTCAAGTAACTGACTGAGCGTATGCTTCAGAACGGTTATCCAGAACTCTATAAAAGAGAGTTTCTTCATCTTCATCAGACACTACAGTCAATTTCAGAGAGAACAGAGAGATTGCCTAGTTGCTGTCCAAGTTCTTCAAAGTTCGAGTTTTTTTCATCGTATCGTTCAAGGGATAAAGTAATCGTCTTCTAGATTAGATTCCTATAGTTGTAATTTTCTCAGATACAAAATAAATAAAGTAAATTTATTTATGGAAAATAGGGTAATGGCTGGTACACCCCGTTAAGTCTCTTGAAATACCCTGCACTTATGTCTTGGTGCCCAAGCCCGCACCCAGGCAGCCCGTAAGCCCCGACTTTTGATTCCGCCTAGGCCGGCCACGGTATACACCACCACACAACACCCGTGCCGCAGAATTATTGTACGGACACAGCATTCGCCACCCCTCGCTCGTGCCGTTTGTCCACGACCATTTCGTATTATCTTGTCTTTTTACTTAACGGCTATATCCGCCGTAGGCTAACCCTTAGCCATAATGTGTTATCGACCAGGTTGGCGTCCGTACAGCGCGGGTAGAGAGCCCCGATGCACGTGCCCGTCACACCTGTCGCTAACCATTCTTTCTTTTCTTATCTTTTCTTCATTCTTTCTTTTCTTTCTTTCTTTCATTTGTTCATTCGTTTATCGATTCATTCATGTATTCATTCATTCATTCATTGATTTGTTGATTTATTCATTCAAGCATTATGCAACTCCTCGTACGGGAGTCGCCTTGGCGACCCATCGGTCCCATAGCCTTTCAGTGTCGCTATACTCTACTCGGAACGACTATATTGATAGCCTTCCCGTTCATTGTTGTAAACCATTCATTGTTTCATTGTTTGATGCATAAGGAGCATAAACGTAGGCTTGTGTCGTAGCACGAGCATGGAGTACGGGCGAGAGTTCTCGTACTTTTCCATGTTCCTTTCCATATTCTATACAAGCATACAAGTTGGGATTACTCCCTTAGCTAGGTGCGTTGAGTCATTTATTAGCATGCAAGAGGTTATCGCCTAGCGATTCTCGTGATAGTGTCTGTATTGTTATGTGTCTAGGCTAAGCACAGACGGGTTCATCGGAGCCACCCACCTTAGCGATGTTCGTATCGGCCGAGCGATACTCTGAGCACGCCTTTGATAGTCTAAGTCTGGATTCATCTTTGACGAGCCATTGTAAGTCTTGCATCGATTCGCATCGATACTTCATCGGGTCGACGCAACTCTTCGAGTCAACGGCTCGTTTGAGTCGTTATACTTGCCGTTTGAATCGGCGTTCCGCTAGGGCGGAGCGGGTCATTACAGCAAGGGGGCTGCTGCCCCCCTAAATCAGCCACAGTAGCAGCTGTACTGGCAGCAGCAGTAACAACACTAGCAGCAGCAGCCACAGCAGTAAAACCCCCCTTTTAGGACCCTATTTGACCCCCGTAAACCCTCGTGTATACCCCTATATGTATACCTATATATATACATATATATACCCTATTTATTAGCTATATAAACACCTATTTAGCCCTCTAAAATAACCCCCAAAACTTGTCCCAAGAGAGTGTGAAAAATGGGTTGAGTGAGTGAGTGAATGTTAGTTAGGAGTTTTAGTGAAGGGGTGAAATTGAGTTCCGTGATTCGGAATGCGTCAAAACTTGGAGGGGACTTAGATAACGTAATTTAGATTTTGTGGGTAGGCTTCGGAGTTAGAATCGGGGTTACGTGTGGGATTAGGAAGATGGTATCGCACCGCACCATCGCGTGTCTTGAAATGTTCAAGATAACGGGTAAACGGGCGATACGGACCGTAAGATGGACTGGATGTCCACTTACCCTAGGAAACTTGGTAGGTAATGGTTGTATAGGCTAGTACCCTACTACCCTAGGAAGCACGGAGTGGAATTCCTAAGAGAAGGCCACTTGGCGTCGAGTTAGAACGGTTTAAGGGTAAATGTTAAGGGGTAATCGAGTAAATTTAAGATACGGAGTTCGGGTATTCGAATTGACTTGAAACTTGGGTGGCTTGTTGGGTACACCCTACAAATATCATATTTGAACCAATTTTGGCTCGGTTGACCCAGAGTTGACTTTTAACCAAAAGTCAACCGTGAGTCAACACTTTGTTTAGATTTGACCAAATCCAAACTAGAGTTGACCAGTTGACCAAAAGTCAACTGTTGGTCAACATTTGACCAGTTTGACCTAGAGTTGACCAGAGTTGATCAGGGTTGACCAGTTGACCAAAAGTCAACTGTAGGCCAACTCTTGACCCCGTTTGATTTTTTTTGACTTGTTTTGACTTGCGATGACTGGTATGACCTAGAGTTGACTTGGTCTGACTTTGATTGACTTGATATAACTTGATTTGACCTAGATTGACTTGATAGGACTTAGTGTGACTCAGTGAGACCTAGTTTGACCTAGATTTCATATCATTCATTGTGAATCATTCTTAAACTTGTTTAAACCTAAATTAACATACAATATCTCATCTTTAGGTTTCTGATTACCGCTTTAAGCATTGATATACCCTACAGCTCAGGACAGCAGGCAAGTACGTTCACTGATAGTTTTTATTGTCTTGATATCTGCTATATTCGATTCAGTCGTAGTGTCTTACTTGATTCTCAATCACGATAGTTCACGGACTAGTACACGTTGGATCACAGCATGAGATGTTGTTCCTGGATTTTTGGGTATATTGGTATACTCCCTGTCTTGTTCCCTGTACTTGTATAGATACCGATTTCTAAGGGGATTTGCTACCCTCTTACGGAATCACGTGCCATGACGTGTCATGTCCAGATCCATTGTACTATTCGGGAATGGAGAATTATTAGGGGCTATGTGATCCAAGCCACCCTGTCACTATCCTTGTGCTCGTGCCACTCTTCTCTCACGAAGGGTGTAGCGAGATCCCTTGCCTTGTGCTCGTTATCCAGGTTGGCCGACATGACTTTCCGTTGAGGTCACCGCGGATTACCGGGCCAAGTGGATAGCCTGTCCTGTCACTTATCCCAAGCCGATCACATATCGCTCTAATAATTCAAGGCACATTTTATATTTACTTTATCTTATCGTATATTCTGCTCTGTTCTACATTCAGTATTTCCTTTCTATGCCTGATATACAGTTACTCACATGCTCTACATGCCTTTATATTGTACCTTGATTGGAGACTAAGTTCTGCTCGGGAGAAGAGTTATAACCTCGGTCCTTGTTTGGTTTAAGGGTTGTAACTCAGCTTCCGAACGGTTCCCAAGGCTTCATATATCTTTGTTTTGTAGTTCATTATACTGTCTCTTATAGAATTTGTCAATTCACATGGAACTGATGTTAGTGCTTGTACTTGCTCATTTTTCTGACAGGATACCGTTATGATATATTACAGATGATTGAGTCGGACTGTTCGGCCTATTATGGGCTCGAGTCAGATGGAGTAGCCCAGGACCGTGGCCTTATAGTAGAGCCACTAGATTTTGTACTCCCGGAGTAGTGTAGATTAGCTAGGTTTGACTGGACTGCGATCCAGCTAGCTTTATCAGACTGTAGCTTCTATGTTATATTTTGAGACCCTGTGATGTTGTATATATCTGGGCTTGTATTGGACACTGGACTTATTTACTATTTCATCTATCACATGTTCTCTTTCTGAGCTATCTATCTTAGTTTTATTCTGTGATTGAGACTGTATTGATATGTCACCTCCATTCGGAGAGTATATACTGTACAGGTACCTTTATACTGTTAGTCGTAGTATTTACAGACGTTATATACAGCGTTCTACCGCCGATACTGCGGCGTAGGCTGGACGTACCCACGTGCTCGTGCCCCTCATAAGGGTGCGGATCGTGACAATGTATCTTAAAAAAATATTCAAAAATAAATTTTTCTTATGATTTTTAACTTTGCTATAATCTAGCCTTTAGCATACTAGTTTTTTTTTTTGAAAAAAAAACATATTCGTTAGTTAATTTCTGAGGAAATAAATTTTTGATAGCAAATTTTCATGTTGAAAAAGATATTTTAGATGCTAACATTTTTTTTGGTAATGATGGATTTGGAGCGCCCCGGCGAGTGCCTCAGTGCCATCTGCGCCCCGACAAGCACCTCAGTAGCATTTATTTTCTTTATGTTACTCAGTGAATTATTGTAAAAGATGGGTAGTAAAAATTGTATTTTTTTTCTCGCTATTTTTTTGGCGTCGCTTCATTAGACGTCGGAAAAATAGTTGACATTTTTTTTGGTGCCGCTTGCTTAGGCACCAATTCTTTTGTGTGCTGTTGCTTGCTTATGTTGTACGTTTTTTTTGCGTAATTACGGAAAAAACAAACTTGAAAATTTTGAAAAAATGATTTTGGCTACGTAAACAAATTCTGGCACCGACAAATTTGGGCCTTCCAAAATAAAAAAATTTTGGCTAATTTTTTTCAAAAGCAACGCTCATTTTGAGCACGCACTAAATTGTCACCTATTTTGCACTGTTCGCAAATAGTGTGAATTTTTTGAAAAAACTTATTTATTCTTACATTTGAAAATATTTTTTTACGAAGTCTCTCCGAATAGGCTCACCTATTTGGGTATGATGTCAGAAAGAACTTGGGGCTTGGTTCTTAAGAGGTCCCTGGTGACCCTTCTCCCTCATTTTTTCGCCTGGTCATATTCACGTAGAGCTACCGAATGGGGTTGACCGAAATTTTTTTTCTTCTCAAATTGTATTTATACTTATGCATTTTTGCAAGAAAATAATATGCCTCTATATCGGCCCGTCGATCGTTATAAGAGGAATTTTTTTTAACAAAAATTGTTTTTTCAAAACCATTGTTTTATCTACAATTGTTTGTTGTTACTTATGCAAACCAAATCCATATAAACCTGTCGTTTTATATGATGACTGATCAAGATTTTTCTTCTGTTGTAGAAAAATGTCGATCAAGATTGATTTTTCCATCCTTGAAGCTTCTGGCAAGAACTACTTGGACTGGACGCAAGACATCCAGAACCATCTAGATGCGCAGGGCCTCTTGGACGTCATCTATAACGAGGAAGAGCGTGAAGTGGAAGTCACTCGCTCAATGAACGCCAAAGCGATGATTCTATTCTGCAGGCATTTATCTGACGCCATAAAGGCGGAGTTCATTGAAATTTCCTCGCCAAAGACGCTATGGGACTCTCTAAAAGAGCGCTTCGACCACCAGAAGACCATTTGGCTACCTGAAGCACGCCATGACTGGTTGAACCTGCGCTTCCAAGACTTCAAAAGTGTAACTGATTACAACAATGAAGTCTGCAGGATTCGATCACTTCTCCAATACTGCGGTGAGATATTAACCGACAGTGATCTTTTGGAGAAAACATACACCACATTTCCTTCCACTGACAACTTGCTCCAGAAGCAATACCGTCAGTCTAAGTTCACCAAGTTTCCCGAGCTCATCACCCAGCTTTTCTAGATGAGAAGAACATTCTTATTTTAATGAGAAACAATAATTCTCGTCCTGCTGGAACAAAGGCAATTCCAATGCCTAATGCAAACGCTCTCTGTGGACCAAATCTACGATGGAAACGAGACAAGGGCCAGTCGTCCCAACCAAGGAACAGAGGCGAGTTTAAGTCTCGCCACCCAAAGCGAGGTTCTAACAAGAACCAAGGACCTTTGACTCCTAGGCAGTCTCATGGTAAGAACCAACGGGCCAGTCGTCCTAAAGCGAGAGTGGAAGGCCAAGCGCCTACTCTCTGCTACAAATGTGGTGCTTATGGTCATATACAACGGACTTGCAGGGCAACCCCCCAAGAAGTTGATAACTATCACAAGGGGCGCCGGGCCGAAGCAAATCTGGTCAACGAGTGCGAAAATCTAAATCTTGAGACCCCCGATTTTATAGCAGAAATGGAAGAATGAATCTCCATTTTCTCTCTATATTTGATTTAAGTCATGAAACTTTTGGTGGTTTGTATTTTCTGTTTTCTCGACAAATTAAAGTTCTATTTCAAGCACTTTCCTCAAATGTGTGACAAACTTTAATTTTCTTTACTTATAGGCATGGACCACGGGGCAGTAGATTGTCTGGTTGATAGTGGAACGACTCACACTATCTTGAGAGATAAATCATACTTTATCTCCTATACGCCTAAAGTAACCTCAGTGACAACCATTTCGGGACCCTCAACCCTTGTTCAAGGTTTTGGCAAAGCCCATTTTTTGTTGTCCAATGGTACTCCCGTTGAAGTATTAGAGGCCTTATATTCTCCAAGGTCCAGTCGTACCTTACTGAGTTTTAAGGATATTCGAGAAAACGGATTTCATGTTGAAACTGCTCGAGAACATGGCTTCGAGTATCTTTTCATTACCTCCACTCAGTACGGCCAAAAGCGTATCATGGAGAAGTTGAAAAGTCTTTCAAGTGGTTTGTATCTCACTACGATACAACACATCGAGAGTAATCTCATCATTCGCCGAGCGCCAGTTGATGAGAGAACTTTTATGCTATGGCATGACCGGCTGGGTCATCCGGGTCAAAATACGATGCTTCACACTATGAATGCATCACATGGGCATCCTCTTGGAGGAAAGAATTTCGTTATAAATCCGAAAAGCCTATGCCAAGCTTGCTCGATTGGGAAGACGAATCTTAAGCCACTCCATGTGAAACCTACGACATTAGTTTCTCAATTCCTTGAGAGAATTCATGGAGATATTTGTGGACCAATCCAACCAACATGCGGACCATTTAAATACTTCATGGTTTTGGTTGATGCATCGACTAGATGATCACACGTAGTGTTGTTGTCCACCCGAAATACAGCATTTCCTAAACTCATCGCCCAGATCATTAAGTTAAGGGCTCACCATCCGGATTATCCGATAAAGTCTATTAGACTTGATAATGCCGCGGAGTTTACATCGAAGACTTTCGATGACTATTGCATGACTTTGGGAATAAATCTTGAACATCTTGTTGCATATGTTCATACCCAAAATGGCCTAGCAGAAGCTTTTCTAAAGCGACTGCAAGTGATAGCGCGGACCTTGGTTATGCGCACCAAACTTCTACTATCTGCATAGGGCTATATAATTTTGTACGCTGCAAATTTGGTCCGTCTGAGGCCCATGGCCACCCAACCACTTTCCGCGTACCAGCTGGTTACTGGATGTGAGCCTGACATCTCACATTTGCGCGTATTTGGGTGCCTAGTCAATGTTCCAATTGAGCCGATAAGACGTTCAAAATTTGGACCTCAGAAGCGACGGGGAATATATGTCGGTTATAACTCCCCGTCCATCATTCGCTATTTAGAGCCCTTGACATGCGATCTCTTTACCGTAAGACACGCGGATTGTGACTTTGATGAGGCAATCTTCCCGTCGTTAGGGGGAGAAATGCACGCTAACGTTGATGAGGAACGACGTGAATTAGCGTGGCATGTACCTGCTGTTGCTCATCATGATTCCCCCTCTGCACATAGTGATAAGGAAGTGCAGAGGATTCTAGGTCTGCAAGATATTGCAAATCAAATGCCAGACGCATTTAGCGACCTAGCAAAAGTCACGAGATCAATTATACCTGCTGCAAATGTGCCTACAAGGATAGACGTCCCTGAGAGACGCCATGTTCCTGTGAAATATGTTGCTCCGGTCGACCCGCCGAGCAAAGGACGTTGCCATCGGCCGTCCAGTCTGCCGCTATTCCCAAGAAGAAGGAAAGACCGGTTGGTTCCAAAGATGTTCTGTCCCGGAAGCGGAGAAATCTTGTTAAAAGTGTTTTGCCACATGAGATCATTAAGGATCACGGCGATGTATTAGAAGAGCACGTTCCAGATGAAACGCATATTCCTAATCATGCCGATAACCTTCAAATATTCGTCGAGTATGCTATCTTAGACAATATTTTGAAGCGAAATAAAACTGTCATCGATGATGTGTTCATATACTCAGTGGCCACTGACATTATGAACAATGATGACATGGAACCTCGTAGTGTTGCCGAGTGTCAACGACGAACGGACTGGTCACAATAGAAACAAGCAATCCAGGCTGAACTAGACTCCTTAGCAAAAAGAAACGTGTTTGGACCTGTTGCTCCAACACCACCCAATATTAAACTAGTTGGTCACAAATAGGTTTTCCTAAGGAAGCATAATGAGAGAAATAAGATTGTGCGATACAAGGCTCGCCTTGTGGCGCAAGGCTTCTCGCAACGCCCTGGAATTGATTACGAGGAGACGTATTCTCCCGTAATGGACGTTATAACGTTCCGCTACTTAATCAGTTTAGTAGTTTCCAAAAAACTGAATATGCAGCTCATGGACGTGGTCACAGCCTATCTCTACGGGGATCTGGACACAGAGATATACATGAGAGTCCCTGAAGGACTAAAGATGCCTGAATCAAGTAGTTCTCGACCACGGAACGCGTTCTTGATTAGACTGAGGCGTTCGCTATATGGATTGAAACAATTTGGACGAATGTGGTATAACCGCCTAAGCGAATACTTGATCGGTTTGGGATACATTAATAACGAACTTTGCCCATGAGTGTTCATAAAGAAATCCACTTCAGGATACGCAATCATCGCGGTCTATGTAGATGACATTGAATCTCATAGGAACCGAAAAAGACTTGTCAAAAACTGCTGATATCCTGAAGAAGGAATTCGAGATAAAGGATCTTGGGAAGACACGGTTTTGCCTCGACCTGCAAATCGAGCACCGTAAAGATAGAATTCCTGTCCATCAAGCGAACTACACCCAAAAGGTGTTGAGACGCTTTAGTCATTTTGACGTTAAGCCGTCCGCTACTCCCATGATCGTCCGCTTTCTAGACATTACTAAGGACCCATTTCGTCCAAAGGAGGACGACGAAGAGATATTGAGTCCTGAGTGCTCTTATCTGGGTGCAATAGGTGCTTTATTGTACTTGGCCCAATGTACTAGATCGGACATCTCGTTTGCTGTGAATTGTCTAGCTCGACACAGCACCGCGCCAACACGCCGACATTGGAATGGCATAAAAGACATTTTCTTCTACCTTAAGAGTACTACGGACTTGGGCTTATTCTATCCCTACGCGGTTTTGAGTGAGTCCAACGCTCTTGGCACTCGAAGCAACGCGACCCTTGTTGGCTATGCCGATGCGGGATACTTATCTGATCCGCACAAGGGGCGTTCCCAATCTGGTTATGTCTTTACCATTGGGAACACGACGATTTCTTGGAGGTCTCGCAAACAGACCTTAGTGGCTACTTCAACGAACCACTCTGAGCTACTCGCGCTCTATGAGGCGACTAAAGAGTGTGTATGGCTTCGAGCTATTATTGGCCATATTCGAAGTACATGTGATCTTCCATATGAACCAGATGAACCTGTTGTCGTCTATGAGGACAATACCGCTGTTATTGATCAAGCGAAACATGGTTACATCAAAGGGGATGCTACCAAGCACATATTGTCCAAGTTGTTCTTTACACATGAACAACAAGCGCTTCAGAAGATTGAAGTGCAACACATTGGATCGAGAATACACTACAAAAGTAACCCATTTTAGCGACGTCAAAAGACGTCGCTAAATAAGGAAAATCCGTCGCTAAAATAAATTTGCGACGTATTTAGCGACGAAAATTGGGTGTCGCGTATAGGCATGTCGCAGATGACAATTTCGTCGCAGAACGTCGCTGTTTGCGACGGCATGATTAGTGTCGCAAGACGTCGCAAAATTAGCGACAGATAGCAACGTAAGGTTACGTCGCCAAAATAGCGACGTAGAGCGACTACGTTGCGACGCCACAAACTTTATATATGATGACATGGCATGGCAGCCATGTGTGCACTTTAGCGACGCCTAGCGACAAATTTAGCGACGTCCGCTGACAAGTTGTCATTTCCCACGTCAGCAGTTTAGCGACGTCTAGCGACGTTACGTCACTAGTTAGCGACGTGTATGTTCCGTCGCTGTCCGTCGCGGAACGTCGCTATACGTCGCAGATATTATAAAAAAAATTTAAAAAAATATAATTGGTATTTTTGTTATGCTGTGTGTCTGTGTTTACAGTGTGTGTGAAGTACAGTATTCGAACCATCGACAGTTTGGCTTACTATTCTATGTTTTATCTTGGATAGAAAGAGCAACAGTTCAGGGTGCACTTCTCAGAGCTTCCTCTTCACGTCCTTCACCTTCTCGGGAACCTTTACGACGTCCGGAGAAAGTGAAGGACGTGAAAATGAAGCTCTCAGAAGTACACCCTGAACTGTTGCTCTTTCTATCCAAGATAAAACATACAACAGTAATCGAAACTGTCGATGGTTCCGAACACTGCATTTCACATTCAATGTAAACACAGACACGTATCATCACAAAAATACACATTATATTTTTTTAAAATTTCGGCAGCACCTCCTTTGTATATCAGATCATCGCTTATAACCCAGCGTAGGTATATTTGTCATCCCCGTCGCAGATATCATAAAGTAAATATCACAATAAAAATAGGAGGCAGTGCAAAGTAAATATCACAGACACACATCTCACAAACATCCAATAGAGTCAAATAAAAATGGAAGATGATAAAAAGTTTCCCACTAAGTGTATAAACGAAAGTGTACCAATAAACAATTTGCCCATAGGGCCAATACATACAAGTCATAAAAAAATCAATGAAATCAGTGCGAACCCCTACCGCACAACTGGGATAGAATGTAGTCATACTGCTCCTGGGTGAGCTGCACCGTAGGGATAGTAGGAGGCAGTGCAATGTCTGGAGTCGGCGCCGTCGATGGACCGGGAGGACGTATCTGCTCCAGCTCTCGCAGTCGCTCACCATAAACAGCAAGGGTACTCACCACCCTCTCAGTACTCGCCTCAAGCGAAGCCGAAACCTGAGTGAGTGAGGCAGACATGCTCCTCTACGATCCCTCCAGCTCGACCTGTCTATGCTCTGTGCGCTGCGTAGACTCGGTGAGCGTGTGCAAGCTGGCAGCTGTAGCCTGATGCAGACTCATCAGCTCCTATATACTGCGCTCGACCGCATCAAATCGTCCGGTGACGATCGGAGGGTCGGATCGTCGCTCGACCGCATCAGAAATCTGCTGCTGTAACTCGCGACGCAGCTCCTCGATCTGACGACGAACATCCTCAGCTCGTGACGACGCCTGCGAAGTCGGAGACTGTGCACTGACAGAGGGGGCCCGGGATGACTCCGAAGCCAAATACGTGCCGTAGGATCTCGTACCGTAGTACGTACCCTTCTGAAGACCGCCAACGACGGTCATCCAGAGCTCGTCCGGCGATGGAGCTGTAGGTGGCTGGGAGGAAGTACCAGCCCCTTCCTCTGCTTGCACACTAGCAGCAGCAGCAGCAGCCGCCTCCTCCTGTAGCCGAACAAACTTGGCCTAGAACATGTTTGCTAACGTGTAAGTGTTTGCTAAGGTCTATATTGATATCTATTTTCCTATTTTCTAAATTATAGTAAATTAATATAAAAAATAGAACGTACATATGCCTGCGTCGCCCTCTCGTCAATGAACTTCCCAGCCCTCCGATGGGTGACCAGGAAGACGGTCACCATGTTCGGGTCCTCACCCTTTTTTACCTGTTAAAATATATTATCTATTATTAGTATTAAACATTCTATCGAACTATATATAAATTAATGTCCGTCATAGGAAATGTGCCAGACGACAAAAATGCTCCGTCATCGGAGTGGAGCCACCACACTACTTACCGGTGCTCGACCGCGCCACCTTGGCCTTGTCAGACCGCTCCTGGTACTTGGGCTCGCGGAATCTAGCCTTCATCGCATCCCACTGCTCTGGCGTGATCCAACCATGGATCGGCTCTCCGGAGCGATCACGATACTTCTGGTCATGGATTGCATCATGGATGAGCTTGGATGCGACGGCAGAAAATTGGCCCTCGATCCTCGCCGCCCGGTGTGGTGGATAGAAATAGGTCCTCTACAAGAAGTAAAATACAAAAGTTGTATAATATATGCAAATGATTATTAAAATTTAAAAATAAACAAATTTTTTACCTTGAAGTGGGCGAACCAAAAGGCCTTCCTATCTGCGGGAACATCTGAGTAGTTAATCCAAGGCCCACCATAGTTCTGCCTCAGAAATACCCCCAGCTGTCTCTGTACTGTAGAAGGCCGATATCTATACAATAATAATTTTTTATGAATATATATGTACATATAATTATTTGAGAAATATATATTAATTAATTAACTTACTTCATAGGTCCGTCCGTCCAAATCTCCATACGCGTCTCGCCCGGAGGAGCGCATGGAGGGTCGCTCTCACCTCCTGCATGGGCAGGATCAGTCTGATCGTCGTCCTCCATATGCTTGGCGTCGGCTCCCCCCATAGAGCCGTCGACAGGAGGAATGCTGGACGGGGGATCAGGGATGCTGGACGCGGGATCAGGAAGGCTGGACGACGAGGGAGGAGTCGCCAACCTGCTGGAACTGCCCTGTCCCGGTAATGGACCGGGAACAGAATGGTACACTGGCGTACTCGAAGATGAGGATGAGGGTACGAAACTGCCCTCTCCATCCCCAGGTCGAGGCTGACGGGACTGCCTAATGTAAAATCCTCCGCGTCGTCCTTCTGGTCTAGTCATACCTGATAAAAACATATGACAATAAAACAAAAATACATATTTATATGATAGACATCACAGATTTTTGAAAAATATTATGGTCACAGATAAAAGTGTCACTAAAGTGTCACAGATTTATTATTACAAAAATACATATTTATATGATAGACATCACAGATTTTAATCCTCTTCTGAAAATTCATCTAGTTCGTTTAGCTCATCTTCTTCTTCTTCTTCCTCCTTTACATCTTCACTTTCATCTGCATCTTTCTCTTCAGATAACTCTACTTTTTCTACACAATTAGATGTGTAATGAGGAACTTCCGTCGTGTCCACTTCTATAATATTTGTTACAAGAGGTAGTTCATCCTGTTGATAAGCTATATCGTCAACCTCAAAGGTATTTTTAGCTTTGGTCTTGCATACTGCCCACCAGTCCGACCTTGTTGTTCCCCGTTTAGGATAACTTGTGAAGTACACGAGCTGAGCCTGACTTGATAGGACAAATGGTTCATAGGCTTGATATCGACGCCGGTAGTTTATATCAACAAGACCGTGCTTGTCTACTTTCCAACCTTGACCTTCAATCGGATCGAACCAATCACACCTGAATAACACAATCTTAGCAGGCTCTATTCCATAACTATATGTCAGCTCCACGATCTCCCGTAGCACGCCATAGAAATCGTTGCCCGCATCAACATCTTTGTAGTTCGAAGATCTGATACACAAATAGCTGTTTTTGGTGGCGTCGAGATCCACAAAGTTGTCTCTGATCGGGCAAGTTGTTGACTTGAACCTAAACCCATTAACACAGTAGCTTGACCATATTTTTGCAGCATAAATTGGTCCCTTGGCTAGCGTTCTAATAGACTCATTCTCAAGTCTTGCGTATGGACGATCGACCTAAATACCACGAAAGAAGCAATTAAGCTCATTCTCAATCAAGTGCATATACAGAAAGGTAATTACAGAGTTCTGAAGTCTTACATATGCACTCAACCATGATGGAAAATAATGCCTCATTTCTTGTTCTAGTTCTTCTTCTGTTATGTGTGGCCTACCTGACCTCACATCATCATTAAATATGCTGAAAACAATATCGTGCAATTAATGTAATAGTATAATAATCAACACTATTAAAATAATGTAGACGTATTATTTACTTACCCCTTCAGTTTCTCTACTTCCTCCTCGTCGCAGTTGAGTAATACATACACCTGAGCAGCCCTTAGCTCATCATCGTTCAGATATCTCTTCTTCATTTTATTCGATGGCTTTCCTGGAGCATTAAATACCTTCAGTATTGTATCATTACTTTCATGATCTCCGTCGTCGTTTTTGGAAGCTCTCATTCTATTAGTTGCAACATGAGGCTTGAAATACATCGAACAAAAGTTTGTAATCTCCTCGAGAACATAGGCTTCACAAATAGAACCCTCGACCCGTGCCTTATTTTTCACCTTTCTTTTTAGGTGATTCAAATGTCGCTCGAACGGGTACATCCATCGATATTCGACGGGTCCACCAACACGTGCCTCATAGGATAGATGAATCGGCAAATGCTCCATAGAGTCGAAGAATCCAGGAGAAAACACCCTCTCTAGCTTGCATAGTGTTACCGTAATGTCCTTCTCTTGCTTTTCTAGACGATCAACGAGCAATTTCTTAGAACAAAGATCCCTGAAGAATATGCTAAGCTCCGTCAATGGATCCCAAACTGCCTGCGGTAAGAATTCCCAAAATGCAATCGGAATTAACCTCTCCATGAATACGTGACAGTCGTAGCTCTTCATACCCGTCAATTTATTTTTCTTCGGATCGACACATCTTCTCAGATTTGACACATATCCGTCTGGAAATTTTAGGCCCTGGATCCACCGACAAAGTCTCACTTTATCCTCCTTGTCCAGCGAGAAAATTGACGTCGACAGGAACTGTTTTCCATTCTGCTGTATCAAATGCAACGCATGACGTTTGCATATTTCTTCTAAGTCCAACCTGGCCTTGGAATTGTCTTTCGTTTTTCTCTTTACGTCCATCACAGTATTAATTATGTTATCAAACACATTCTTCTCAATATGCATGACATCAAGATTATGTCTGATCAGATTGGTACTCCAGTATGGCAGATCCCAGAATATGCTCCTCTTTGTCCAGTTATGATCTCTACCAAATCCATCGTACTTGTACCCAGTTGTAGGATCTTCGATAGCACTTGGAAAATCTTTAACCTCCTTCCATATCGTGGCTCCGCACCACCTTGGCGGTGGATCACCCTTCTCTACAACGCCGACACGGAATGCATTCCTGTTCCTTCTGAACGGATGATCTTTTGGCAGAACTTGCCGATGACAATCAAAGAAGCACGATTTTCCTCCGTGTTTCAAGCGGAAAGCCTTACTACGGTCCATGCAATACGGACATGAGAGACGGCCATGAGTGCTCCATCCAGATAACATTCCATAGGCCGGAAAGTCGTTGATGGTCCACATAAGGGTTGCCTTCATCTGAAAATTCTGCTTCCTGGAAACATCGTACGTGTTAGCGCCTACTTCCCATAACTGATTCAACTCATCTATCAAAGGCTGTAAGTACACGTCAATGTTTCTCTTGGGATTGTTCGGACCAGGAATTATAACGGTTAGAAATATGTACTGAGTCTTCATGCACATCCAAGGCGGTAGGTTATATGGAGTGACAATCACAGGCCAGCACGAATACTGGGATCCCGAAAGACCAAAAGGAGTAAAACCGTCAGAAGATAGTCCCAACCTGACATTACGCGGATCTGAAGCAAAATCAGGATACACTCGATCAAAGTGCTTCCACGCTTCTCCATCGGATGGGTGATCCAACACTCCTTCAATCTGTTCTCGCATGTGCCAACTCATATTTTCGGCCGTCTCTTTCACCATAAATAATCTTTACAACCGCGGCGTTAAAGGCAAGTAGTGCATTGAATCGGTCGGTCTTCTTGCACTGGTAGACCTTCCTGTACTAGTTGTCTTATAGCGATCAGTTCCACAAAATCTGTACACATCTGCGTCCTTGTCGTCTTTGTAGTACAGCATGCATCTATTGCGACAGGAATCGATTTTCTCGTATCCCATCCAGAGCGATCTCATCATCCTCTTAGACCGGTAAAAGTCTTTAGGCAACTTAGCACCCGCCGGCAAGATCTCTATAATCAACTCCAATACTCAGTTGTAGCATTCTTGTGACATGTTAAAATCTGACTTAATGCTCAACAGTCTTGTAACCACCTCCAACGGTGAATGATCCTCATAACCAGGATATAATGGAGTCCTTGCATTCTCCAGCAACTCCATGAACTGTGTAGCATCGGCGTTCGGTGCCTCCTCAGGTGCATCATGAACGAAACTAGGTCCCGCAGCGTCGAAAACCATGTTCACGCACCCGTCGTCGTATGCATGATTATCTGAAACAAAATTAGGTCCTGCATGCATATACGGCTCAACATAAGGCTCTGGCTCTGATGCTAAAGACATAAGTTCTCCGTGTGCGGTCCACTGATAGTAATTAGGTGTGAAACCCCTCGAGTACAAATGATATGTCACTTCCACTTCTGGATAATATTTCACGTTATAACATTTCACACACGGACACTTAATTTTGGTGCCGTCCATGTACTGAGGGAACGCCTTAGCAAACTGCAGGAACTGCTCTACTCCCGCTATGTATTCATCCCGCACACCACACATATCATCAGGACGACGATTGTACATCCATGAACGATTCCGCAAGTAGTAATTCATATCCATTTGGAAATAATTCTGCAAAGATGGACACACATTATCCAATAGGCACAAATTCGTATATTATGTCTTGTTATGGGACACACATTAGTAGCGGACAGTTACTAATAACAATGATATGCAATCTAGGTCAAACTAGGTTGTACTAAGTCAAACAAGGTCAAGCTAAGTCAAACAAAGTCAAACAAGGTCAAAGTAGGTCAAGGGTTGACCTATAGTCGACTTTGTCAACTCTTAGTCCAATCTAGGTCAGATGTTGACTCTACTTTGACTTTCAGTCAAAATAGTCAACCTTGGTCAAACAAGGTCAAATCTAAGTCAAATATCCTATTTCTAGTCATTACCTACCAAGGTACCCTTTACCTTATCGCTATTGGTATCCCAATACCAATACCTTATAATTCATATCTTACTAGGCCCTAACTAGCCCATACTAGCTAGCACACACCATTCAAGGCTATACAAGCCTAACCTATAATTCAAGTACCAATAATGACCAAAGTCAACTCAAGCTATCTCATACACACAAGTAATATCTTGGTGTCATTTGTTTAGTCTTAAAAAAACACAATCAACTAAAACTAGTACCAAGTAATGAGCAATAGTGAGTTACCAAAGCAAACTGATCAGACTAAAGAATGCCAATCAACTTGGAAAGATGGATACACTGTTGACCATTTAACAAACATGAAGACAACAACAACAAAAAATATTGTTAAACAACAATCATCAATAATGAAACTAGAATGGACAAGTATAGGCTAGTGTGTCAAGTGTGTGTGTTTGGATGTGATACCATTTTGTGTCAATGGGGCAATGTGTGTGTGTAGAGTACATGGTACATATAGATAGGGTGTATGTGATAGGTTTGCATATGTGTGTAATGTATATGGAACTGTTCTCATTTTGTGTATGTGTCAAAAATGGTTTAGACGTAGGTGTGTGTCAAAAATGGCAGTTAGCTACTAGGGTGTTGTGTGGTGGTACATGTATGTGTGTGTGTATTTGTAACCTGGAAAACAGTGTGTCAAATGAGGGTGTGTGTGTGTAGAGAGTGGACATGTAACAGGAAAAACAATGTGTTAACAGGAAAAAGCAGCTAGTGTAATGTATGTAATAAAATTCAGTGTTCATGTGGATGTATATGGTACATGTGAACTCAGTGGTGTGAGCCATTCTCAGGAAAATGGTTCCCAGGTTTGTGACAGTTCATTAACCCCAAACCAATCCAAAATTCATTTCGAAATCCCTATTTGTCCAATGCAAATCCTAACCATAGTAGCTAACACACAGGAGAAAGTATTTAACATGAAAGTTAATCATCAAAATTAGTTTGAGAATAAGGAACTAAAATCAGAATTTAAACTAACAGGACTGTTCAGTCTAAACAGCCCATTCCTATATTCGAATCCAATATAGGAGGAGGAGTATGTGTGTGTGTCTGTGTCTGTGTGTGTGTGTGTGTGTGTGTGTGTGTGTGTGTGTGTGTGTGTGTGTGTGTGTGTGTCTGTGTGTGTGTGTGTGTGTATGTGTGTGTGTCTGTGTGTGTCCGTGTCCGTGTGTGTCCGTGTGTGTATGTGTGTGTGTCTATGTTTGTGTCTGTGTGTGTGTGTGTCCGTGTCCGTGTGTGTCCGTGTGTGTGTGTGTGTGTGTGTCCGTGGGAGTGGAGGAGGAGGAAGAGGAGGAGGAGGAGGAGTTAGGTTAGGGTTTACCTGACGAAGAGAAGGAGGAGCTCGAGGAGGAGGAGGAGCACGACGGGGTAGGGGTCGCCGGGGGGGAGTCGCCGGAGGAAATCGCGGGGGGGGGGGGGGGGGGGGAGTCGCCGGAGGAGCTCGAGGAGGGGGAGAAAATTTGGAGAGGGGGGAAAAATTTCGAGTGGAGGAAAAAAAGAGCACAGCGTGCCCTAAGTAAAATATTTAGCGACGTCACCAGTCGACGTCGCTAACCGTCGCAAAAAATTTAATATAGGCGACATATTTTAACAATATGTCACTGGACGTCGCTATTCAGCGACGTAGTGTATATAGTGTCGCTGAACGTCGCTATTCAGCGACGGTTTGCGACATCAATAGAAGGGAGTCGCTATATTATATGTTTAGCGACGGAATTTTATTCCGTCGCTAAATAACGTCGCTAATAGAGCATATTTTAGTAGTGATAACCGTGCAGACTTGTTCACCAAGTCACTGCCAAAACACTCGTTCCAGAAACATGTCAGAGCGATTGGACTTAGGAAACTTTCAGAGCTAGCCTAAGTGAAACATGTTTCCTGCACCCTGTTGTGTGCATGTGAGGGGGAGCGCCCCAACGAGCGCCTCCAAACGCCCTGTTGTGCGTATATCCCGCGTCCTGTCGAGTGCGAGTGAAAAGGGGAGCATCCTGATGTATGCTTGTGTACTCTTTTTCCCTTAGACCAAGTTTTTTTTTTTCCATTGGATTTTTCTTGGCAAGGTTTTTAACGAGACACAGTTCAAATCCCTTATTCACTAAGGATTATTATAATCAGGGGGAGTATCCAGTTGTATACTTCTAAACCATCGTGTACTCTTTTGTCCTTCGATCAGCGGTTTTTTCCACTGGGTTTTTCCTAACAAGGTTTTGACGAGGCACCTTTGCAATGGTTAGTTTACCCCCATCACACTGACCTGTGTGTACTCTTTTGTCCTTCGACCAAAGTTTTTTTCCCACTGGATTTTCTTTGGCAATGTTTTGACGAGGCACAAGTAGATGGTCAAACTTGAAGATGCAAGCTACAGACAGACGAAGAAACTCAGATATATTTACAAGCAGAATTTCTGGAGAGCCAAGGGGGAGTGTTGTAACTCATATGGCCCTTCATTTCATCTCCTTGTAAACATACAAAAATTCTTTGGCCTTTCGTTTCTTCATAACTTCCAACCTCTCTCCCTATATAAAGAGAGGTTGAGATAGCTTGTAATATGCACTTATGTGGTTGATAATATACGAGAAAGTTTCGTCTCCGTGTGTTTGAGCTTTTGCCTTACGACAAAAGGAATTTATTTCCTTTCCGTGAACCAAACGAGGCCTAAATTAATCACTTAGAAACAAAGCGAGGGTGACACGGGGACCATGTTCGCCCTTCATCTGCGCAAACCCTAACTTGACGATTCCAAGGAACTATATGTCAGTTTCATACTGCATTAGCATTGACAAATAAACAAATATCACTAGAGGTGGTGGCATTGGCAAAAGGTCTAGTTGTAGAGCAAATTGACCAAGCAAAAAAATATATTATAACAGAAATTTAGAGACAGCAAGTGGGAAAGTTCTGCTGCTGGAACACAACATTTGGCTCCAGTTTCCATACTCTTGTTCCTCCTCTCCTATCCCTATAGATCCACATGAAGATAGGACAAGAAAATAGAGACAAAAAGCTCTCCATGGGAATTAGAAAGAAAAATTAGAAGTGATCAAACGTGTGACTAACCACAACTTAAGTGTGCACTAATCCCAACTTGAGCTTTGTCAATAAGTATCCAAACTAATTAAAACGCCTAGGGGTTAGCTACAACTAGTCTACTCTTATATATATATATTGTCTTTGTATATGCACATTGGAACCCTTCTATTTCCTCTTTTATTTCCTGTTCTTCTCCATCCATTGTAAAGGGAGTACCAACAAAGACTACAATGCACACAATGGCTACTCTTCTTCTCCTCATCCTACTATTATTCGCCGACGTTCGAGCATGCAGCGGCCGCCAGCTAGTCCATGGCATCAAGGGTTCAGCCTTGTCTCACCGTGACCTGAGCCAGGTTGGTTTGGTTCAAGCACATTGTCACATTTTTTTTTTGGTAATTTCTAAAGACTCTCCACATTTTACTCCAGGACAGTCCATTAGATCTACCAACAAAGTTGACAGTCCTATTTTATGTTAGGACTGGACTGTGCCTTTAGAAATTACTTTATTTTTCTTGTGCTCTGGATGAACATGCATACATATGAAGTTATTGTGTTTCTTCTTTAGGATCTCCTTAAGTCTTCGTATCCGTCGAAGCCTCTGTGGGGAGGTTCATCATCGGGCGGTGCAACCGCGGAGACGAACGCGATGGAAAGGAAAGGAGAAGATCGAGTGTTGTCAGGTGAAGTTCAAGGCAAGTTTCCAGGGTTTCACGTAGATTATGTTGGACCAAGAACCCATCCCCCAGCTCACAACTAAAACCATGATCGCAACCAATGTCGCTCATTTTCTTCGTTTCTCTGCTTCCGCTAGTAAGTAGTTCATGGTTTTGCTCCACCTATAAAAACCATTGATGAACTGCAGCTTCTTTATTACATATATATGTGAGATATTGGTCCTATGTATGGCAGCTGGCTAATTTTCTTATTTGTACATCGAGATGATACAAGAATGACAGTATGAGGAAGATCGACATTCCTACTTTTGCTCAGATAATTTCTTGATTTATTCCTTTCGCTTGTCCTTCCTAAAATTACTCGGTTAAGTTGTATAATGACTACGTAAGAATGAACACACACAAAGAAGAGAGGATTTTGTAGGTTCAGTGCACGTTTATTCTGCTGTTTATTCATTTGCTTTTGTAAGAAAAATAAAGCATAACACCCTTCCCTACAGTCTCTCCTACAAGTGAGGATCGCCATATGTCTTCCTTGAGACATGGTCTACTGTGCACAAAGTTTAAACAATAATCGCTCTCTAAACTTTTGCGATTACTTGATGACGATCATCCCGATCTTGGAGCGAAGCTCTTGGAACCTGACCCGGCCCTGGGCCTTGGAACCTGACCCGGCTCGCCGACATACTGACCAAGGCCCTGGGCCGGGTCAGGTTCCAGGAGCTTCGCTCCAAGATCGGGATGATCGTCATCAAGTAATCGCAAAAGTTTAGGGAGCGATTATTGTTTAAACTTTGTGCACAGTTGACCATGTCTCAAGGAAGACATATGGCGATCCACACTTGTAGGAGAGACTGTAGGGAAGGGTGTTATGCTTTATTTTTCTTATAAAAGTAAATGAATAAACAGCAGAATAAACATGCACTGAACCTACAAAATCCTCTCTTCTTTGTGTGTGTGTTCTTACGTAGTTTGTACCGTGAGTTGCTGATACTGTGTCCCGTCGGAATCCTTGAACACCTTCGAGATCACCAGGGAGCCTGCCACGCTCGAGCCGCTCGCTGGACTCGACGCCGAAACTGATGGAGGTGTGAGTGGATTCCCGTCCACAACAGACGACATGGCTCTGATACCAAGTGTTAGTTGATACGCAAACTACGTAAGAATGAACACACACACAAAGAAAGAGAGAATTTTGTAGGTTCAGTGCACATTTATTATGCTGTTTATTCATTTGCTTTTATAAGGAAAATAAAGCATAACACCCTTCCCTACGGTCTCTCCTACAAATGTGAATCGCCATATATCTTCCTTGAGACATGGTCTACTGTGCACAAAGTTTAAACAATAGTTCCTCTCTTGTTCTTGAAATGAATTACTCGAGTGCCACACATGCAATCAATTAGTCCCATTCCTTCTAATGCGATCTGATGGGAAAGTAGTTAGTTAGAGTTTAATTTGCATGGGAAGAAGTGATGATCAGAACTTGATTCATGGCCTATTTCCTGCATCATGTCCTTAATTAGGATGACGCGGTCAAATAGTCACTTATCGTTGCATGCAGGCCATGCATGCATCCGTGCAGCAATATTCGCTCTTGCTAGTTGGTACACAAAGGCATACACCACTGAATTTTGATGGCAATGAGAAATTAAAGGAGGAATTTAATCAGTGTGTTCTCATGGCCATGCATGAAGGTGGGCTCAAAGAAGCGAGTTTGATTAATGTTGCTAGACTAGAGCATGTGTTTGGAGAAGATATGTATATCACCATAGAGCCTGACAATTAATATACATAGAATAGAAACCTTATATATTTAACGGATATGCATGTCTCTAATTAACTTATTAACATTAGACTACAATTCATATATATAGCGAACCTTACATATATATGATTTTAGTTAATATAATTTGATTGATCAACTGCATTGTCAAGTTAGTACACAAAAAAATAAAAAAATAATAATAATAAAAAATAAAAATATATATATATATATATATATATATATATATATATATATATATATATATATATATATATATATATATATATATATATATATATATATATATAGGAAGCGGATCAAAAGTCCCCTTAGAAAGCCCCACCAAAAACCCCCTCACTCTTATCCGTAATTAAATGTTAATATTAATGTTAATATTAATATTAATGTTAATATTAACATTAAATACAAAAATTAACATTAAACTTAACATTAAAAATAATATTAACATTAACATTAATATTAACAATAACATTAACATTAATATATAAAAAAAAAATTTAAAAAAATTAATATTAACATTAAAATTAATATTAATATTAACATTAATATTAACATTAACATTAATATTAACATTAATATTACGAATTAGAGTGATGGGGATTTTTGGGGGGCTTTCTAAGGGGGGCTTTTGATCCGCTCCCATATATATATATATATATATATATATATATATATATATATATATATATATATATATATATATATATATATATATATATATAGGAAGCGGATCAAAAGCCCCCCTTAAAAAGCCCCCTAAAACCCCCCCTCACTCTAATCCGTAATTTAATGTTAATATTAATGTTAATATTAAAGTTAATGTTAATATTAATATTAATATTAACATTAAATACTAAAATTAACATTAAACTTAACATTAAAATTAATATTAACATTAACATTAACATTAATATTAATATTAACATTAACATTAACATTAATGTAAAAAAATAAGAAATAATAATATTAACATTAATATTTGTGAGCCCCTGTTTTTCAAAATTTATTTAATTAGTGTTAATTAATTTTTAATGTCATATTTAGCCTTAAAATATTTATTAGGATTTTTAGGAATTTTTCTAGAATTTTTTAAATGATTTTTAAATGAGTTTTAAATACAAAAAATATCATTTTAAAATTAATTTAAATATTTTAATATCTGTTTGTAATTTTTAGAATTGTTTTAATATAGTTATGTAATTTATTAAATTGTTACAATAGCATTTTGTAATTAATCAATTGTTTTTAAATGTGGAATGCAAATTTTATATTTGCATTTAGTCTGTTAGGGACCTTTGTGTAATAACCTAAACTGTAGGGGGTTTCTTGTAATTCCTAACCTACCCACCACCGACGACCAGGCTGCCCCCCCCCCCCCCCCCCCCCGACTGCCCGACGACCGCCGACTTACTGCCCCCGCCATTTTCGGCCAGCTCACCGCCCACAACCGACTTCCCTTCCCTATAAATGAAGTCCTAGACTAAGCCCTAACCCTAGAACAACCCCACGACCACCCAGCCACCCCCTTTCTTCCCCAACAGCCTAACCCTAACCCTAACTCCGGCGAACCTTCGTCCAGCCCCTACGACGACCGTCAACGCCCCCAACCACCATCGACTGACTCACCACGCTGAGACGAGACGATCGCCGCCCAAGCGCCGCCTCACCGACGCCCCTAGCCGCCGTCACTGCCTTCAAAACCCCCAGTGAAGCTGGACACGTAAGTTGCAGTGTCGAATCCGTGTCATGTGAGTCTCGTGCACACATATGTGGTTCACCGTGTCCTGGCGAGCACAAGGGTAGGACTGGACACAGCATACTCGTGTCGTGCGTGTCGTAATCGACCCAGACACTTAGACTCCTGTGTCCCTAACTGTCAGGACACAGGATTGTTATTATATTTTTTTTTATATATTAAATACTTAAACCTAAATAAAATAAACTAAAGACCTAATCCTAACACAAAGCCGAGTTCGCCTACTGGTCAGTGCGTGAGTTTAAACCACCCCCCCCCCCCCCCCCCCCCGCGCTTAGTGGCCCGAGTTCGAGCCCCTGTGCTGTTGTTTCTTTTTTTTTTTCTTTTTTTTTTCTTTATATATATATATATATATATATATATATATATATATATATATATATATATTTATATATATATTTATATGTATTTCTGTATATATATATTTTATTATATATATACATACTGTTATATACGTATGTACAGTATTTATATATATATTTATACATATATATATATATATATATATATATATATATATATATATATATATATATATATTATATATTTATTTCTTTATGTATATATATGTAATTTCTATATATATATATACATATATGATATATATGTATATGTATATATACATAACTAATTAGCCTAAGTAATTTACGTAATATTATACATATGTATATTTTTAATATATGTAAATATTACTTGTCATATTTTTATGGCTACTATGTAAAATTTTACTCTATTAAAATATTAATATTTATTATGTATTTTTACCCCCTTTGTATTTTTGTGTATTTTAAATTACTGCAACCATTTGGTGTCCAAGCCTAGCATGGATTTTTTGGGCCCAAATATGTTTTCACACATTCAAGACCTGTACAAGTCATATTGGAATTGATTCATGGCCTTGGGTCCTGTATTTGAACTTTGGTTCAAACTATGTACATGGACAAAAATACGCAGATAATTAATTATTTAATTTCAATTGTGTACAATGTTGTTTTTGAATTTCTAAAAATACTTAAATTGCTGTTAAAATTCTGGAAAAATAGTATTTAGATAATATGTTAATTTAGCTAATTTAGTATAATTTTTATAGTATTTAATTTACAGTTTTGCCACTATCTTGGCATATGAAACCAGAACTCATTTTCTGTGTACTTAGGAAAACTGATTTTTATAAAATACTTGTACTGGTTAATAAATTCCAAAAAAATTATAATAAATTTCTATAATTAACAAGAATCATTTTGGTACTTTATTTTATGTAAAATTGAGCTTTTTGTTTATATCAAAAATTGTTGGAACACAATGTTCATTTGATTTATTTATGGAATAGTTACGACTTGCAACTTTTTGTGTTATTTTGAGTTTTAGCCGTATTGAACCTCACCCCTCACTAGTGTAAAGACCCTAGAAAGTTAGTTAAAGTAGTGTGTCATCCCACATTGGTCTCCTATGCTAAAGTCATCATTTTGGCTAGGTGCACAGTCACAAGTCGTGTTGCACCAATTAGTGTCTTAGTGTTTTAGCTTAGTGTAAAAACTAAGTTTATGTATTTATTTCTACAGTGACGAGTTACCAGACATCTATAGCACTTTTATCGCAGCTTGTTTTGCTAGAGGCAAGTATTTCTGCGAACTTTACATACTGTTATAACAATAAACTGTGATTTACCAACCATGTTAAATGCTGATCCTTGGGGTAGCAAGTTAGAACTTTACATGTTGTATTACTTTTAGTCTCTACCATGTTTAGACAGTATCTCATATCTCTCACATGTTTAAATAACGGGTTAAGGGAAAACTGCTAGTATTGTACGTGAACATGACCCCCTTCTCCGTATGTATTTACCGCGCTCGGTGACATTCTATATGTGACCTTGTCGTATGTTCTGATCCCGCATTTGTATATGGATATACACCGATGCCGTTCGTGGACGTATGTGCATGCCAGAAAAACTTGATATGTGCCGCTGTACATCCTATTAACCTATTGACCGATTCACGTACATGCTACGGTTTTAAACTTTTAAACTATATGTTGTCATTTCTAAAAATAACCAATTAAACCATGATATGCCAGGATTCCAGTTTATTACATTATTGTTCATGCTTCGTATATTTAGTTTGCTAGAATCAGTACTTGCTTCCGTCCTGACAGGATAACGTTGTAGGTGTCCTTACTGAGGAGGAGTTACTCTGCGACTCATATTATAGAGATACTGTCGAGGACCCGGCTTTGCTTTACGAGGATGTTCCTGCGGAAAAACTCGCCTAGTTTGCGTAGTCACTTGGGATACTTAGTGTAGTCATGTATTAGACTACGTATTTTGTAACTGGACATGTATCCAGTTTTACATTTCAGACTTGTACTTGGACTTATTACTATATGAGGCGACTTTTGTGTTTGGAGCATTTATGACTTTTATTCACTTGTAGAACTGTTAGCACATTTAGTCTTATCTTGTTATCTCTAGAACAGCTTACTGCATTTTATTCCAAATGCAGGCTGGACATGACTCGGCCCGGCCCAACAATTTGGGTAACGGGTCGTGACATGTTTTTAGTGGTGGCCCATGCAGGTCCTGACTTAAGTTGTTTGGTTACGTTATTGTACCAAGCATGCCTGCAATTAGGAACTTAAGGTAATTAGACAACATTAGAAATGACGCTTAGAACACCTAGAGGAATGCTAGGATTGCAACATAGAAAATACATCACATGCTTGCTATTATAATTAGATTTCCTTGTCTATGATTGCTTACTTTAAACAAGTCCTTATAAGTCCTTTTTATTGTAATTAGATGGTGCTTACTCGTTCATCCCAGTACGTCACACCTGAGAATGGCGTACTATATATCCAGTCAGCTGACCAGTTGACTGATACACCTCCACCTCCACCTACCACATTCTTCCACTCCACAGATCCACAAACCAGATGCCTCCACCATCTTCCACATCACATGCCCAGCAGGACCCAATACTTCTACCACCACCTATCACTATACCTACCCAGGCTTCTGTCACACTCGACGGGAACCAATTGCTCACTCTGATCCAGGGGTTCCTAACAACCCATTAGGAGCAGACTACCCTACTCCGCCAGAGCATGGAGCGTTCTGAAGAATGTACCGTGGTCCCACCACCTGTAGAGCCACGGCAGAGAGCGGGGACGATCAAGGACTTCATGGGTCTAAATTCCAAGGAGTTCTCAGGGACTGAGGGCATAGTAGTAGCAGATGACTGGTTAGACTCGGTAGAGAGAAAGCTCCTTGGAGTTAGGATGCCGGGTGACCTCCAGGTCGAGGCAGCGGGATTTCTGCTGATAGACTTGGCAGGAGTCTGGGTCCGAAATAAGCCGTTGTTTACGAGAGGAAGGGCCACTTGGGATCAGTTCAAGACCCAGTTCAAGAAGAAATTCTTCTCGACCACTGCTAGAGTAGCCATGGGGCTACAATTCCAGAACATGCAGCAGGAGAATCGTTCTATTGACGAGTATGCAGCAGAGTTTAGTCGCCTGAGCCGTTTCGCTCCTAGTCTGGTTGCAGATCCAGAGGAGATGACGCGTAGGTTTTGCCATGGTCTAGTTCCAGACATCGACATTCTTATAGTGGCGAACGGTACGACTGACTACTACCAGAGCCTAGAGTTAGCCCGGAGCATTGAGGAGCGTCTTTTGTCTAGCAAGAGGCCGGCTTCTGTACATCATGAGGGACCGTCCAAGCGTCAGGCTTTCCAGCAGAGAGCACCGACGCCGCACCAGCAGACTTACCATCCCCCTACACCACATCATCAGACCCCGCCAGTTAGAGCCCCGGGACCCCGGTAGCAGCAGAAGGGAACCTTGTGTACTTTCTGTAAGAGGGTAGGCCACGACTCTTTCGTCTGTAGAAAGAGGTTGGGTCAGTGTTTGGCTTGTGGGTCTTCCACCCATCAGCTTCGAGAGTACCCAGTAGCGAAGACTAGAGGGCCGCTTCCGACTCAGCAGCAGAGGTTTGGGCAGCATCTGCAGCAGCAGAAGGGACTTCAGGGGAAGACTTATAGCCTAGCCCTTGAGCCGGAGCCAGAGCAGGTTTCGGAGCCAGATAACTTAGCTGACGTCATCACAGGTCATGTTTATTTGCATACTTTTCTAGCTCTATGCTTGTTTGATTCTGGTGCATCTCATAGCTTCCTATCATCAGAGTTGATGCATAAACACCATCTAGTAGCTACACCTACTGCGGATATTAGTAGAGTGATGACTGGAGGAGGACCAGTGCCTATTAGAGCTATCTATAGATGTTCTATTTTTATAGCCGGGAGAGAGTTCAGGGGACGATTCTTTGTGATGCCACTCTCCGGTTATGATATCATATTTGGGATGGACTGGCTTAGCTATGCCCATGCGTCTATAGATTGTCATGAGGGTAGTATTTTGTTCAGTCCCCCAGGCACAGCACCATCCAGTGTCAGAAGGACAGGGCCGGAGATCAGCCTAGAGCCGAACTGTTGTGCGACAGTTGGGGACTTAGCACCGCCACATCCTATCATTAGGGAGTTTATGGATATATTTCCAGAGGATCTTCCAGGGCTTCCGCCTGACAGAGATGTGGAGTTCACCATAGATTTAGTACCGGGTTTATCACCAGTATCTCGGGCTTGCTATAGAGTGAATCCCAAGGAGGTCGTAGAGATGAAAGAGCAAATTGATGACCAGTCCGGTTGTGTATTGACTACCGGGCCTTGAATGATGGTATAGTTCGGTAGCTCTTTGTGCCTAAGAAAGATGGTACAGTCCGGTTGTGTATTGACTACCGGGTCTTGAATGCCATCACCATTAAGAACAAATATCCTCTGTCCAGGATAGATGATTTGTTCGACCAGTTGAGTGGAACGAAGGTATTTTCTAGGATAGACTTGAGATCCGGGTACCACCAGGTGAAGGTCAGGGCAGCAGACATCCAGAAGACGGCGTTCAATACGAAGTATGGGCAGTACGAGTTTCTGGTGATGCCATTTGGTCTCACAAATGCGCCAGCTGTCTTTATAAATTTGATGAATAAGACATTTCACCAGTATCTGGATAAGTTCGTCGTAGTGTTTATCGACGACATCCTGATATACTCGAAGACGCCGGAGGAGCATGCAGAGCACTTGCGGATAGTTTTGGAGATTCTGAGGCAGGAGAGATTGTTTGCCAAATTGCCGAAATGTGAGTTCTTTTTAGACCGAGTGGAGTTTCTCGGCCATGTAGTTACTGGAGAGGAAATCTCGGTGGATCCCAAGAAGATTGCTGCAGTTGAGACATGGAAGGCTCCGACGTCAGTTTCAGAGATCAGGAGATTTCTGGGTTTAGCAGGCTATTATAGAAAGTTTGTCCAGGACTTTGCTAGGATAGCTGAACCCATGACGAAGTTGACGCGAAAGGACGCAAAGTACATTTGGTCAGAGGACTGCCATGCAGCATTTGAGGAGCTGAAGAGGAGGCTGGCGACCGCTCCAGTTCTGACATTACCTTCAGGTTCTGGAGGTTTCACCATATACAGCGATACTTCAGGGAAGGGGCTAGGATGTGTCCTACAGCAGCATGGGAAAGTGATTGCTTATGCATCTAGGTAATTGCGGACTCATGAGCGGAATTATCCTACCCATGACCTAGAGTTAGCTGCGATGATCTTTGCACTCAAGTTATGAAAATATTACTTATTCGGAGAGTGTGTGGAAATCTTTACTGACCACAAAAGCTTGAAGTATGTGTTCACGCAGAAAGAGCTGAACATGAGGCAAAGACGATGGTTGGAGTTGATGAAAGACTTCGACATCGATTTACAGTATCACCCCTGGAAGGCAAATGTGGTGGCAGCTGCGCTGAGCAGGCATCCGATGGCATGGTATCTGATGATAGATCGGCATTTGCGGGAGGATCTGGAGAAGCTCGGTATCAAGCTAGTTCGACCAGGATCAGTGATACGGATGATGGCGCTTGACATTCAGTCAGATTTGATGGAGCAGATCCGGAAGACACAGTCTACAGATGAGAGCCTTCGCAGACTTCGAGCCCAGGCTTTAGCTGGATTGCTGGATGACTTCACTATAGCAGAGGATGGATCCTTGAGGCATGGCAACCGATTGTGCGTGCCGAAGGGAGAGCTGGTAGAGGCAGTCTTGCAGTAGGCACACCGATTGAGATATTCTATTCACCCTGGTGCTAACAAGATGTACCGTGACTTGCGGGAACATCTTTGGTGGCACGGGATGAAGAGGGATGTATCATATTTCATCTCGAGATGCCTAATTTGCCAGCAGGTCAAGACAGAGCGCCATAGGCCAGCTAGTTTGTTGCAGCCGTTACCCATTCCCGAGTGAAAGTGGGAACATATTACGATGGACTTCGTCTCAGGGCTTTCTCGTTCCCAATGAGGGAAGGATGCCATTTGGGTCATCGTGGACAGGCTGACGAAGTGTGCGCACTTTATGTCACTACCATATTTCTAGTTTAAGGATAAATTTATCATTTTTGGGATAAATTAAAATTATTAGTATTAATTAGAATTTATGGGAATTTCTAGGAATTATTTTAGATTTATTTGGACTAGTTTGATTTTTGACTAGTTTTGACTCATGTAGACCAACCTAGAAGCTAACCCTAGTTAGTGGGTGATGGTTAGGCCAAGTGACTCTAGTCTAACCTAGCTTATGACTTGGTTTAGTCATTTTAGCAAAAGGATTAGGAAGTCACAAGTCATGACTTATGGTTTTAGAACCTTGATTAAGTTTAATCTACATTAGCCTTTGTAACTTGGCCCAAGGCCCAATAATTTGGCTAAGCCCTAACCCTAAACCCTAGTGGTCGGCCACACCCCTCTACCTAGGGATTCCTCCACTATAAAACCCCTCCCAAATCTAGGGTTGCCTCTTTCTTAGGAAGAGCCCTAATTTCAAGGAGGTGAATTTTTATGTCATTTAATTCCTAGAGCTCATTTCCTATTCCTTTTTCTTTCTAAATTGTTCCAATAGGTTATAATAGGATTGTTATTGCTGTTGTTGAGCTCTCATTTCAGTGTGTAGTTGTTGTGGATTGATTGGGTCATCAAGTGGAGAGCATTGAATAGGGGGTTTCTATTGAAAGTTCAACAAGAGGTAACTCCTTCAAATCTCTATGAAATTTCAATTAGTCTTCATGAATAGGAAGCCCTAAGGGTCCCCCTAGGGTTTGGATAGGATTCGTGCTTGGTGTCGGGGGTTTTGTGTCCGTTCTGGACACGTATCAGTAGTAGGACTAGGTGTTCGACGAAATGCCTCAAAGGGCATTTCGATCGAATTTATTCATTGTTTTTGAATAGGATTGATAGTTTAGATCTGGTATTTTGATTCTTGTCCTTGTGGGTTCGTGTCAGTGTCGTTTGGTGTCGGTTTCACGACCTGGACACGCGCGTGCACACGCTCGCACGCTGCTACAGGGATCCCCTGCTACTCGGGGGCAAGAACTCCCTGGACACGACACTTGGACACGATATATTTGACACACACGTTGGGGCAGTGTCTGTCACGACACTCCCCAAGTGGCACGACCTCTCGTGTCGTGTCGGGGGTGCACAAGACACCGCACGGGTTTTACACACAGTCTGTGTAGTCGTGTATTTAGGTTCTGATACGCGTGTCTAACTTGGACACACGGACACGAGGATTCAGGGCAGGTCGATCTAGACCTAGCCCTAGTATAGGAGTATTCAGGTGCACGAGCACGTGGCCTACCACGTGATGTGTCGTGTGCACGACACGCGTGCACACACGCACGAGGCAGTGCGTTTTCTAGCATATTTCACATTGTTTTGGTATCTGGGTTGCCTGGACACATTTGTGTCCATCTTGTTGGACACATTTGTGTCCATCTTGTTGGACACAAACAGGTTGTAGGACACCTATGTGTGGTATATATGTTTTACCAACTCTTTATTTGTGTTTGAATGGAATTTTATTAGGTATTTGCCAATTTGCAAAATCTGGGAACATGGTATCAGCCCCTTATTTCCAGATTTCAAATATTGAGTTTTGATTGATTAATTAACCTGCAAATTATTGATAATTTCATATTTCTAAAGTTCAAACCTGTTCTCCTACATGTTACCTATCTATGGTTCAAGTTTGGGGTTGAATTGTTGAGTAGTGGACTGGTTATATGAGTTGATATATTATAGGGTTATTATGAGCTGTTGTTCATTCTCGTAGTTAATGTGCTATCCTGGAATTTGATGGAAACCATGAATTGATTTCTTTTTCCTTTCTTCAAAACTGAGTTTTAGTTTCAGTTTCATATAACCTGAGAATTCACTGATGTATTAACTGTGATTTCATTTTCATATGTGGTGTGTTAACTTAATGTAAAACTGAGAACTAAGTTCCAGTTTCCTGAGAATGGGGTTCATGATAATATGGGTTGGGTTATAATTAGTAGAATCTGATGTATGTGGACTGTTGCATTGGTTACACCCTCTTGCACTGTCCTTATTTACCCTTCACTTCACTGTCTGATTTTCTGAAATTAGTTGTGAACAATTCCAGTTTTGACTGGATGTTGAATTGCCTGTCCTTCTAATTCATTCACTGTTTTCCTTCTATATATATATTACACTGTTAGTTACTCTTGAGTCCCCTTTAACTGCTGCCTACCTTATACTACTGGTTAGTCCCAGGTTTACACATTAGCACAGCACACATTTCCATTCTTTCACTGTTTTCTTGATAATCACATTGGCACACACCCTTCTCTCCTATTCCCTGTTTACATGCTGCCCTTCTTCACTGTGGTATATTTCTGCACATGTACTAGTCACTGTCCACACACAATTGCATAGCACACACACACTCTTGGTTGTATACACACACATGCTTCCCCTCTTTATGCACCTATTTATGCATCTTTATAAATGAATGTATATATGTAGTGTGTGCAATGTGAATACCTGTGTACTTGTGAGTGTATGTCTATATGTATGTACATATAGTATTTAGCCTAGGTACACTTAGTGTTAGTTCAATATATTTGTATCTATATATAATGTGTATATACTTAGGTATAATGGATACTTGGAATGTTGTGTGTTGTCTAGTATAGACTTGTAGAGCCTAGCATGACTTGTTAGACCTAGATAGTGGAGTTTAGAATTTATTAGACTTGGTTGACCTAGTTTGACTTCTAGGGTTGACCAAAGTTGACCAAGAGTTGACTTTGGCCTAGATTGACCTAGAATCATGTAGAATGCATAGTAGGACTCCATTTCACTATTCTAGACTTGTTGTGACTTGTGCTTTTCTGATTAGGAGCCAGACACCACTCTTTGGATAGTACGTTTCATACTGGACACTCATTTACAGGCGAGTACATTCTCTGATCATTTTATATCCTGCTTAGAATTATTTTCTGCAGTAGATTACTTTACTTGTACTATCACGTTGGTCACACGGATTGGTACTATATGGATCTCTACATGCGATGTTATCTCCCTCGGGAGCATCGGGTACATTGTGCTTGTGTGTTTCACTTACATCGTGTACTCCTGTGCTTTCATTTACATGTACACTCCGGTGAACTTTGTACTCTCAGGTTCACGGAGCCCCCATGTATACTATCACGTGCACCCTATATGGGCCCCCATGTGATATCTTGTACAATAACATAACCTGTTTAGATCCTTGTGTATTGATTGGGGTACGGGGGAGTAGAATTGGGCATATGAATAATACACCAGTAGTTTCTTATCAGAATCTCATCCTTAGTGTCTCATCAGAATCTCCTATGCCATTTACATGTCCATATTGTACTCTGACTCACTAGTCACTGCTAGTTCTCTATGTATAGTAGATATTTATATTACAGTTCTCTTCCTGTTTACATACCGCATTTCCTTAGTACCTGTATCTTACTTTACTGTATGTTTTTACTTTCTAACCTGCTATGATCTGTTGATATGTACTGTACTCGCTCCTGTCCTGACTGGACCTGTTGAAATATTACAGAGGACGAGGAGGAGGCCTGCCTGGATACTTTCTATGGGGCAGCCTTAGAGGACACCTGTGAGCTGGACTCCCAGGAGGATCCAGCAGTAGCTGAGGACCTTCCCCCGACTGCCTAGACTAGATTAGTTAGGTTGTTTTTCATTTGTAGTCTGGAGGCATGATTCTAGTTAGACTTTGTTCTGGATTCAGTATTGTATATATTCTTTTATCTGAGACCTTGTACTGTTGGATATTGCTGGGATTATCTTAGACTACTGCTATTTTATCTATTTACTTCCTTGAGTTCTATTTTATTTCGTGCTATCTCTTCCTTAGTTGTGATTGAGTTTTACTGTTATGTCACCCCCATTCGGGGAGTATAAACTGTTTAGATATATATAGTTAGTTGTATGTTGACCTAGAACAGCGCTCTACCGCCGACACTGCGGCGTAGGCTAGGCATTGTTACGTTCTCGTACCCTCACAGTGGGTGCGGGTCGTGACACGTTTTTAGTGGTGGCCCATGCAGGTCTAGACTAGAAGTGTAGTGGTACTCGAACTAGAGTATCACTCCAGCCTACTATAGGATATAGGACATTAATTTTAAGATACTCAATCACTTTAGGAAAATTCCTTTTATTGCCATCTAAATCCTTTTGTCAGCTGATCCTTTGAATTATAATTGTCCGCCTTTGTTATTTCGCTTCTTTCTCAGAAATTGATACTCTTGTTTGTCTATCTTCAGGATGGTAGAGACTCAATCGCAGCGTGCCGTCCATGAGGACGCTATAGAGGGGACTGCTACCTCTCAGCCAGCACGGCGAGGCCAGGGGACTGCAGCTCTTGCCACCTCAGCTCGTGTTGAGACCTCGGCAGCCGCAGCAGGGGGTATGCATCCACCGACTGGGAGGCAGGACCCGGTCTTTCTAGAGGATCCTTTCCAGCCGCCACTGCCTCCAGGACATGTGGACGCAGCTCAGATATTCGCATATTTCCTGCAGTTCATGGACCGACAGCAGGCTCGGCAGAACAGAGGCATGGAGTTGGCCGTCACGATAGCCGCAGTTCGACCAGTGGTGCAGCAGCCGAGGACACCGGGGATCGAGCAGTTTCAGAAGATGAGCCCCAGGAACTTCATGGGGACAGAGGGGATCCTGTATGCCAACGAGTGGATCGAGCATATGGAGGAGATCTTTCGCTTGGCCAGGATCCCAGCAGACCTTCAGATCGAGGCCGCAGCTAGCCGGATGCGAGATCTTGCTCGCACCTGGTATCAGTCGGACCCCAGGGTGGAGGTACCAGGGCAAACTTGGGAGCAGTTCAGGGGCTTCTTCAAGAAGAAGTTCTTCCCAGATTCAGCAGTCAGAGCCTTGGAGACGCAGTTTGAGAGCTTGGTCCAGGGGAGCCTCTCAGTAGAGGAGTATGCGGGAGAGTTTGGCCGTCTCGGCAGGTTTATTGAGGGGTTGAGCGAGACGGCGAAGGCCCAGAGGTTCCGGAAGGGTCTGGTCAAGGAGGTCAAGTTCCTGACCAAGGGTAACAGAGATGCTACATTTGAGGAGATCTTGACGGGAGCCTTGCTAGCAGAGGATGACCTTGAGCTTAGGCTCAAGAGGGGGAGAGACCCAGTTGGAGGCAGCAGCAGCGGGGGCCAGGCCAAGAGGCCTCACTTTTAGTTTCAGCAGCCCAGGCAGTTTCAGCCGCAGCCGATTCAGCAGAGGCCGGCTCACCAGCAGCAGTTTCAGCATCAGGCACCCAGGCAGACAGTCAGTTGCACCTTCTGCAAGAAGCCAGGGCATGGATAGAATGAGTACAGGAAGAGGCTCGGGAAGTGCCTTCTTTGCGGAGCAGCAGATCACCAGATGAGGGAGTACCGTGTGGCACGAGCAGCTCAGGGAGGTGGAGCCAGAGCTCCAGCAGGTCAGCAGCGGGGGCCAGCCCTGCCAACTCAGCAGCAGAGGTTTGTCCAGCACCAGCAGCAGGCCAGGGGAGGCCACCAGGGGCAAGCTTTCGCCATGGCAGCAGGAGATGCTGAGGTGACTGGAGAGCTGATAGGAGGTGCGATTCTTCTCGACTCCAGTTCAGCATTTGCATTATTTGATTCTGGTGCTTCGCATAGCTTCATTTCAGTATCCTTCGCGATTAGGCATGGTATAGTAGCTGAGTCATTGCCTAGGACTTACAAGATCACGACCGGGGGTGGTATTATCCCCGTGAGTGATATTTGTAAGGGTCGGAGAGTAGTTTTGGGAGGCCATGAGTTGGAGGTGAGCCTGCTCGTAATGCCACTGTCGAACTACGATATAGTACTAGGCATGGACTGGTTGAGCAGGCACCACGCCAGCATCGATTGCAGAGGGGGTAGAGTTCTGTTCAGAGCGCCAGAGGAGCCAGAGTTTGAGTATTCTAGATGTCAGGCAGAGCAGAGTAGCGGGGTTTTCTGTGTAGCCTTGGATGTGGAGCAGGCGATTCCACACCCCTTGATAGCGGAGTATATAGATGTTTTCCCTGAGGAGTTGTCGGGACTGCCACCGGACAGGGACATAGAGTTTTCGATAGACTTGGTTCCAGGAACGGAGCCCATCTCTCAGCATGTCTATCGGGTGAACAACAGCGAGCTGGTGGAGCTGAAGAAGCAAGTGGATGAGCTACAGGACAAGGGCTCCATCCGCTCGAGTTCGTCGCCATGGGGTGCACCAGTGTTGTTCGTGCCGAAGAATGATGGGTCAGTACGTATGTGTATTGACTATAGGGCACTCAACAACCTCACGATCAAGAACAGATATCCACTGCCGCAGATCGACGATCTGTTTGACCAGTTGAGCGGAGCTCGGGTATTTTCTAAGATTGATCTGAGGTCAGGATACCACCAGGTGAAGGTGAAGGGGGAGGATATTCCCAAGACCGCTTTCAGGACGCGGTATGGGCTGTTTGAGTTCCTGGTTATGCCATTTGGGTTGACCAATGCACCTGCAGTATTTATGAACCTGATGAACAAGGTGTTCCATCAGTACCTGGATCAGTTTGTGGTGGTATTCATAGATGATATTCTGGTATATTCCAAGACTGAGGAGGAGTACGAGGAGCATTTGAGGATAGTACTGGAGACTCTCAGGAAGGAGCAGCTTTATGGGAAGCTCTCCAAGTGTGAGTTCTTCTTGGACCGGGTGGACTTCTTGGGGCATGTGGTGACTGGAGATGGTATCTCAGTTGAACCCAAGAAGATCGTGGCAGTTCAGGCATGGACAGTGCCGACTTCAGTTGCAGAGATCAGGAGCTTCTTGGGGCTGGCAGGGTATTACCGGAGATTTGTGCAGGATTTCTCCCGGGTTGCAGAGCCGTTGACACGGTTGACCCGGAAGGATACTGAGTATGTATGGTCAGAGGAGTGTCAGGCAGCTTTTGATGAGTTGAAGAAGCGGCTGACGACAGCTCCGATTCTGACGTTGCCTTCAGGATCAGGTAGATTCACTATTTATAGTGATGCTTCAGGGAAGGGGCTGGTTTGTGTGTTACAGCAGCACGGGAAGGTGATTGCCTATGCTTCCAGGCAGTTACGTCCCCATGAGAATAACTACCCTACCCACGACCTGGAGCTGGCAGCAATGATTTTTGCTTTGAAGTTGTGGAAGCATTATCTGTACGGTGAGAGGGTGGAGATCTTCACAGATCACAAGAGCCTGAAGTATGTGTTCACTCAGAAGGAGTTGAACATGAGACAGCACAGATGGCTAGAGTTGATAAAGGATTTTGACATCCTACTTCAGTACCACCCAGGGAAGGCCAACGTGGTTGCCGATGCCTTGAGTATGTATCCGACAGCCATGTGTTTGACCATGGATCGGCACTTGCTTACAGACTTGGAGAGTCTTGGGATCGAGGTGATCGTGTCTGGAGTGCAGATACAGTTATGGGGCCTACAGATACAGTCAGACTTGATGGACAGGATCAAGGCGGCCCAGTTTCAGGATGTGGCTTTTCAGAGTATCAGAGAGCAGATCAGTATAGGAGTGGGGGATCCTGAGTTCTTACTTGCAGAGGATGGTGCCCTGAGGCACGGTGCCAGGTTATGTGTGCCTAGCGGGGAGCTCAAAGAGCAGGTCATGCAGGAGGCTCACAAATCGCAGTACTCTATACATCCTGGTGCCAACAAGATATACAGAGATCTGCGAGAGCATGTCTGGTGGTCAGGGATGAAGCGGAAGGTGTCCCACTTCGTAGCTAGGTGCTTGGTCTGTCAGCAGGTCAAGGCAGAGAGGCAGAGGCCCGGTGGATTGTTACAGTCGCTGTCTATTTTCGAGTGGAAATGGGAGCATATCACGATGGACTTCGTATCAGGATTGCCGCATACTCCAGGAGGGAAAGACGCAATTTGGGTCATCGTTGATAGGTTGACCAAATCGGCCCACTTCTTACCATTCAAGGTGGGCACGTCTACAGAGGGGTTGGCGGAGTTATATATGCGGCAGATAGTCAGGATCCACGGAGTTTCGGTCAGCATCGTCTCAGATCGGGATAGCCGTTTTACTTCCCATTTCTAGAGGAGTCTGCAGACCAGCTTGGGCACTCAGCTCAAGTTTAGTACTGCATACCACCCCCAGACGGACGGATAGTCAGAGCGGACTATTCAGACCCTTGAGGATATGCTGCGGACGTGCGTCCTGGACTTTGGAGGTTCCTGGGAGGATCATCTTCATTTGGTGGAGTTTGCCTATAACAATAATTTCCAGGCCAGCATCGAGATGTCACCTTTTGAGGCTCTGTACGGGCGTAGGTGCCGTACACCCTTATCCTGGGATGATGTTGGTGAGCGAGCTTTACTGGGGCCAGAGATGGTTGTTGATGCGGCCGAGAAGGTGAAGCTCATCAGGGACGGACTTAGCGTGGCGCACGACAGACATCGGCACTGGGCCGATAGCCATCGGAGACCCTTGGAGTTTGAGGTCGGAGACCAGGTTTTCTTGAGGATATCTCCGACTCGTGGTACGATACGTTTTGGTGGAGGCGGGAAGCTTAGCCCGCGCTTCATTGGCCCTTTCGTTATCAGCGGGAGAGTCGGTGACGTGGCTTACAGGCTAGACTTGCCGCCTGCACTTGTGGGGGTCCATAACTTATTCCATGTATCACAGTTGAGACAGTACGTGGCTGACCCTAGCCATGTGCTCGATCATTCGGAGATAGAGGTTGGGCCTTCTCTCAGCTATCCAGAGCAGCCAGTGGAGGTGTTGGATCGACGGGAGAAGGTTCTGAGGAACCAGGTGATACCTTTGGTACGCGTCGCATGGAGGCATCATTCTCCAGGAGAGTCTACCTGGGAGCGGGAGGATGAGATGCGCGAGCGGTACCCCTATCTTTTTGGACCGTGAGGTTTACTTTCTATCCTTCTTATCAGTTGCATTTCGCCTTTCAATTTCGAGGACGAAATTCTTTTAAGGAGGGTAGATTTGTCACTACCACATTTCTAGTTTGAGGGTAAATTTGTCATTTTTGGGGTAAATTAAAATTATTAGTATTAATTAGAATTTATGGGAATTTCTAGGAATTATTTTGGATTTATTTGGACTAGTTTGATTTTTGACTAGTTTTGACTCATGTAGACCAACCTACAAGCTAACCCTAGTTAGTGGGTCATGGTTAGGCCAAGTGACTCTAGTCTAACCTAGCTTAGGACTTGGTTTAGTCATTTTAGCAAAAGGATTCGGAAGTCACAAGTCATGACTTATGGTTTTAGAACCTTGATTAAGTTTAATCTACATTAGCCTTTGTAACTGAAGAACAGTTTGGCAACTCTAGAGGGGGGGTGAATAGAGTATGTATGTATAATGACCAATTAAAAAAAAATTAACTCTTTCACTAACAATGAATAGTCAGAGTAAAATGCGGAATGTAAATGAAAGACAAGAGAGCATACGCAAACACAGCAATTTTAACCTGGTTTCCCTCGTGGAGGACTAGTCCAGGCCTGAGAACTCTAGCTCAGGATTAAATCCACTATTTGTGAAATAGTAGCTTACAACCCGTGCCTTTTCTTCAGAAGAGCACGTCAACTTCTTACAGAGAATCGCAGTGGCGATTTGCTTGGAATTGTCCAAGCGATTTCTTTACTCTTGCACAAGAATCCTAAATGAGAGATGCTGAGCACTCGAGACTTAGGAGGCTTGTGGCTAGTAGATGGGAAGGGTATGGCTTATAGAGCTTGTAGGAGAGAAGAGAAGAGAAGATTGAGTGATTCAAAATGAGAGAATTCATGCCCTATTTATACTGATTTTAGGGACAGAATTCGGCCAGAATTCGGGTAAGGAAATTCAAAAATTTGGCCGTTGGACAGCTAGCAAGCAGCTAACCCTAAAATTAGGGTTCCTGATTTCTAGGGGACAGAGTTCGGCCCGAACTCTGTGTGGAGGCAGAGTTCGGCCCGAACTCTGTCTCCAGAGCACAGAATGATCCTAAGAGGGACTTGTGGGCAATTTGGTTTTGGTGGAGCTTGGGATATTGGGTAGGCTTGTATACTAAGTTCCAAGAGCTCAGCATAACTCAGAGTACATAAATCTAGACTCAATGAAATCATAAAATACAGACTCCAGAACACACTGAGAGCTGAAGACTGAGCTGTCATCTGTCTTGAACTGAATGCAGTCGTCGTGTGTCGTATTGAATTTATACAAGTATTATTTGGTCAATATAGTCAATATTTGGTTGACTGTGACTTTGTGTCAACAATCTCCCCCATATTGATAATTGACAAAATAATATATGTATATTTCAATATTCATACCTGGACACAGTTGATTGTAATATAGCTCCATAGCTCCCCCATAAACGATGCCTGAGCTAAGCGAAAATAGCTCCCCCGTAAACCATGAGCGGTGTCGAGCTAGAAGCTATAGCTCTCCCCCGTACAAATTGCATAGTTCCTGTGATCTGATAGATGATATTTTCCAGAGCAAGAAGCACAGATATACACAGATATACGAATGCATAGAGCCAGTAATAGTATCCCAAAACAAGCACAAAATATACATATGTTTCTCCCCCTTTTGGCAGTTAGCAATATAAGAAACAATGAATAGTAATGCAACCACACTAAGAGAAGAAACAGTATAATATGGAACAAAATAAGCATTGACATAGAATGATAATAAAGATAGATAATGTCATCCACCAAACCAAGTGGCCAACTCATAAACATAGTATATAAAACCAGCTACATGAATCCATAAGAAACTAAATAACTGAAAGCAAAAATAACTAAGACCATCAGCAGTAGCAGCAGCAGCAGATAGTAGCCAGTCTCCATCATGGAGCACGAGAAGGTCCTGGAACATCTGATGGACCATGGAAGGCGCGACGAGGGTCCACAAAAGCATCATCCGGAATCATGTAACGCATAACCCACGGATCATCAATGCGATAACCCGCGCGTGCTGGATCCCGCTCAATAGGCACAAGCAGATCAGGATGACGAGCAAGTGAATACCGCATATCATGCAGAGAGTTCCCAAGGGCACTGATCTGTAGAGTGGTACGGTAATCCTGCTGCGTCCAGCGATCATCCTCAATAGCAAAGCGATCGCGAAGCATAGTCTGTATAGACTCCAGGGTGGCAGGAGGAGGAGGGGCATCCTGACCGAGTGGAGGAGCGTCAGGCTCCTCATCAGCAGAGTGCTCAGATGACTCAGAAGCAGCTACAGGCTGAAGGCGTCTTGCCTTGGATAAAAAGGCAGGTGCAGGCAAGAATGGACACTCATGAATTGGAATAATGAAAGCACGAAAGACTAAAGGAAGATAGAGAGGATAAACCAATGCTCTTGGTTTCTTCCGACAGTTGATCATCCAATCCATCATAGTTCGAGGAAAGTTGAATGGAATACGATAGTGAAGATGGTATAAGGCAGAGATTTCAAGATAAGTGACTTCATCGGTTGAGCCAGCCTTGGGCAAGATGGTGTTGAACACAATGCGATGAAGTTCATAAAAGTAAGGAGTCAGATGTTTGGCCTTCAGCTTGCGAGGACTAACGTTAGGAGCACATAAGTCCTCCTTGAATCCTTCAAGGGAAGTACCATCAACAAATTGGAGTTGACGTGCCTCCACAAGCTTGTCCCATACATCAAGATCAGGAAGAGCAAGATAGTCTCCCAACTCAGATTCATTGAAAGCAATGCTAATACCAGCAACCCGTGAGTAGATGTGGGTTGCATCGTGAGTCATATTACAATAGAACATTTGAATTGCACTATGGTAAATAACAGAATTTGAAGCAACAAGTTCATCCAAACAAAGGTCACGGAATAATGACTCATATTGAGCAAAAATAGTGAAGTTGATCGGATGACCCCCAAACACAGGACGAGTTCTAAAATCGCTAAACCATTCATTGGAGGCTTCTAGCGATACGAATAAGCGATCGTCGTAAGTGTTAGGGTCATCGGGACGTGGTGGATTGAACAACGGATGTATTGGGTGTTGTTCATCAACTTGTTCAACTGGAGGAGGAGGAACCGATGAGGAAGCACCCTCATTGCGAGTCCTTCTCACTCTTTTGAACAAACGAGATGCCATTGCCAAAGAAAATAGGAGGGCTTGAAAAAGAAAGAAGGAGAGATATATACCTGAAAATAACACCAAACAGTTGAAGAGAAAGTTGAAAAACCCCTTTTCCTAGATTTTGGGAAGAGATAGAGCTCTATAGACCAAGAACTAGGGTTAGGGTTTGGAAGAAAGAAGATGGAGAGGTGGAGAAGAAGGAACAATGAGAGGAGAGAGAAAAGAATCCCGAGAAAAAATAGGGCTGAGTCTTAGGTCGGGTGAAAAGTCAACCATTGGATTAGAAAAGATCCAACGGTGGAGCCAGATCCCGATTCTGGAACCTAGGTACCGAACTCGGCCCGAACTCTGATAGGGGCAGAGTTCGGCCCGAGTTCTGGCTCAATAGTCCAGAACTGAAAAAGGCAAAAGTCAGGAAGAAAATGTTCAATGACAGTCGGGAATAACAAAGAGTGTTGAATGAAAGAAATAGATAGAGAGGTATACAGAAAATAGAATGAACTTTTAGAAAATGTCAATTAGGCAATATTAAATTGAAACAAGCCATATAATAAATAAGGACATATACTGTGGTTCAATAGTCCAAATTTGCCATGGGTTAGCTGCAGGGGCCGGATCCCAGCTAGCGGTAGTCCTGAGGACTAGTGTACCGTGTCGCTTAGGCTTTTACGCCTTGTTGTCAGAAGGACCCTTTCGGCTTGTACCCATACCAAATTCTTTGTAAGGAACCACAATATACTCGATATTTACGCAGGTGAGTTTCAATTTATGACTGCTTCATCTAAGATTCCAAGTTCACGACAAAGAAAATTGAAGCGCTCTTCGGATAGTGGCTTAGTAAAGAAGTCTGCCAGCTGATGATCAGTGTCAATAAATTCTAAGTTAATCGTGCCATTTTGCTGATGATCACGCAAAAAGTGGTGTCTGATCTCAATATGTTTAGTGCGTGAGTGACAGACAGGGTTCTTAGTCAAATTGATGGCACTAGTATTGTCACAGAATATAGGAATATGCATGAAAGATAACTTATAGTCTTCAAGGGTTTGCTTCATCCACAGAATCTGTGCACAACAACGCCCAGCTGCTATATATTCAGCTTCTGTTGTGGATAGTGCGACAGAGTTCTGCTTCTTGCTAAACCATGAGACTAGAGCCTTTCCTAACAAATGACACGTGCCGCTCGTACTTTTACGGTCGACCTTGCATCCAGCAAAGTCAGCATCAGAGTAACCGATGAGGTCAAATGATGTTGACTTGGGATACCATAGGCCCACTGTAACCGTACCCTTAAGGTATCGAAAGATACGCTTAACCGCGGTCATGTGAGATTCCTTAGGATTTGCTTGATATCTAGCACATAGGCAAACACTAAACATGATATCGGGGCGACTAGCAGTTAAATAAAGTAAGCTGCCTATCATACCTCGATACTTACGTTGATCAACAGGTTTGCCGCTCTCATCTGGTTCGAGTTTGGTTGAAGTACCCATTGGCGTGCTAATTGGTTTGACGTTGTCAAGGTCGAACTTCTTCAGCATGTCCTTGGTATACTTCGATTGACAGATGAAAGTTCCATTTGCCAGTTGCTTTACTTGCAGGCCAAGAAAGTAGTTGAGCTCTCCCATCATGCTCATCTCAAATTCTGTCTGCATACACTTGGCAAATTCTTGACAAAGAGTTTCATCAGTAGATCCAAAAATAATATCATCAACATAAATTTGAATTAATAGAATGGTGTCTTTGAAAGATTTGATAAACAGTGTAGTGTCAATTTTCCCTTTAGAAAAACCTTTCTCAAGCAGGAAGCTGCTTAGCCTTTCATACCAAGCTCTGGGAGCTTGTTTAAGGCCATAAAGCGCTTTCTTTAGCTTGAACACGTGGTCGGGAAATTTGTGATTTTCAAAGCCAGGGGGTTGTTTGACATAAACTTCCTCCTTAATAAAGCCATTCAAGAAAGCACTTTTAACATCCATTTGAAATAATTTAAAGTTCTGATGATTGGCAAAAGCACAAAGCATCCGAATGGATTCAAGTCTAGCAACAGGAGCATATGTCTCATCGTAGTCGATACCTTCCTCTTGGTTGTATCCTTGAGCTACTAGACGAGCTTTGTTACGTGTGACTGAACCATCTTCATTTACTTTGTTTCTAAACACCCATTTGGTACCAATTATTGAATGATTGGCCGGTTTAGGAACTAGTTCCCATACTTGGCTTCTTTCAAATTGGTTGAGTTCTTCTTGCATAGCAGAGATCCAAAATTCATCAGTAAAAGCTTCAGAAATGTTTTTAGGCTCTACTTGTGAAATGAAGGCAGTGCTAGCAACAGAGTCTCTTAATGATGATCTAGTAGTAACTCCACGTGAAACTTCACCTATGACTAAATTTTCTGGATGAGAAGGTTTGAATGAGAATTTCTTAGGCAAACCCTCCAGAGAATTAGTTTCAGTTGAAGTATTCATTGGAGTAGAGGAAGTTGGTGGCACAACATCATCATCAAGAGTACTTACTGCACTGTTATCTTCATCAAAAGTCACATTAGTTGACTCCTCCACAATAAGTGAGCGTTTATTGAAAACTCTATATCCCTTACTCTTGGCGGCATACCCAAGAAAGATACCATCGTCAGCTTTGGCATCAAATTTGCCTAAGTTGTCTTTGGTGTTAAGGATAAAACATCTACAACCAAAATTTTAAAATAAGAAACATTGGGGGTTCTCCCAAACCAAAGCTCATAGGGTGTTTTCTTCGTAATGGGACGAATCAGCACCCTATTCAAAATATGGCATGCTGTACTAACAGCCTCTGCCCAAAAATATTTCGGAAGAGAAAATTTATTCAACATGACTCTAGCCATATCGCCAAGAGTCCTATTCTTCCGCTCCACAACACCATTTTGTTGAGGAGTTCTAGGACAAGAAAATTCATGATCAAAACCATTTGCATTACAAAAACTTTCAAAATCTGAATTTACGAATTCGCCTCCATGATCACTTCGGATTCGAGTAATCATGTAGCCCTTTTCGTTTTGAACTTTATTTACAAAAACTTTGAAAACAGAGATAGCATCGCTCTTATTAGCGAGAAAGAAAACCCAAGTAAATCTCGAAAAATCATCAACAATAACAAAAGCATAAAGTTTGCCACCAAGGCTAGCTATTCTACTAGGACCAAATAAATCCATATGGAGTAATTGCAAGGGTCTAGTAGTACTTACAGAGTTAATGGAATGAAATGAGGATTTAGTTGCCTTGTTTAGTTCACATTCGGCACATACCGTGTCCTTTTTGAATGTAATGTCAGGCAATCCTCTCACTAGCTTCTTGGTAGAAAGCCTGGATATAGCATCCATGTTGGCATGACCGAGACGCTGGTGCCAAAGTAGTCGTTCGTCTTTGTGGGCATATAAACATCTACCTGCATGGTTAGTATTTGTAGAGAGATAGAAAGTATATATATTGTCCTCTCTTTTCCCTTCAAAAGCAATGTCTCCTGTTGACCTATCGTAGATATAACAACAGTTTTGTCCAAAGTTAATATCATATCCATGATCAGCAAGATGGCTAATGCTGAGCAGGTTATGCTTTAACTCGGTCACTAGGCAGACATCCTTTATAACAGGAGAAGGAGGATGTCCAATGATACCGTTACCTATTATGTGCCCTTTGAGATTGTTACCGAAGGATACGTATCCTTCTCTTTTCATCGATAGTGATGCAAAAGATTTGCGTCTCCCGTCATATGTCGCGAGCATCCACTATCGAGAATCCACTTACTCTCAGTTGAGGAGGAAAGGTCCACCTACATCAAGAGTAGATGTGACCTTTGGTACCCATTTTCTTGAGGGTCCTGAAAAGTTAGTTTTTGGAAACCAAGCATATATTTTCTTGTCTACCAGTCTTCTAATTCTACACTGTGGTGAGATGTGTCCATGTTTTCCACAGTAAGTACAGATGGCATTTTTATTTATACTAGGAGCATGAGAATGATATCTATGAGCAACAGGATGAGGATGATATGGAGAATTAGCATGGTAATGATGACTATGCTTAGAGTGAGTGGCATGATGATGATGTCTGTGTGTCATAGCATGATGATATTGACTGTGAGGAGTGGCATGCTGAAATTGTCTATATGGCATAGTGTGATGTTGTGGCATGATATGATGATTTTGCTTATGTGGCATAACATGATGATTTTGTCTACGTGGCATGGCATGTTGATGAGGTATGGTATGATGACTTTGTCTATGTGTAGAGTGATATTGGTTGTGTCTTTGTGCAATATGATGAGTATGAGGAGTATTTTTACGTGCATGTGGTTTGTGAAAGTTTGTGTATATAAATGCATGGTTATGTGCTGTATGAGGGTGACGTGGTTGACTAGCATGAGTGGTGTTGTGCTCATGTGATTGGGTTTGAGGTTTAGCCACCTGTTTTCCCAATTTGATTTCTAATCTTTTAGAAACAGCTTGTAATTCATCAACTTTAATATTCAAGCCATAGATCTTAGTCAGAGAAATCTTGTGTCTACTCTTTTCTTCAGCAAGCAATGTATTGAGAGTAGTGATTTCTTGAGTTTGTTGCTCAATGCGTGCTTCAGCATCATGTAAGCTTAATTTAAGCTTCGATACTTCATCAGTGTCATTTGTGGGAGATGTGTTTCTAACATTATTAAGAAGCAAGGAAATTCTTTGTATCTCATCTTCTAGACTTTTGATTTTGTCCTTGGCATGCTTGTATTTACCGATAATCTTTTTGTGATCATCAAGTAAATCGGTGAAAGCATCGCCAAGTTCATCAAAAGAGAAGTCATCTAAAGTTTCGTTTGATACCTTGGTGGAATTTGCCATGAGGCAAACATTTGCTTTGTCTTGAGGAGAGTTCTTTTCTTCCTCGGAGTCACTTGCTTCGCTTTCATGCCAAATGCTTGTGTTGGCATATCTTTTTGATGAGTTCTTCTTGTAGGGCTTTTCATACCGGTTGCTCTTCTTTAAGAGCGGACAGTCTCTTCTGACGTGTCCAGTCTTTTTGCAACCATAGCAAGTTGGCTCTTCTTCATCGTCTTCTTGTGGTTCCTTCTTTCTTTGATTGAAGCGAAGGAATTTCTTGAAGTTACGTACCATGAGAGCTTGGTCTTCATCATCTGAGATATCGTCTTCAGTCTCATCGTGATCAACCTTTCGTCGATGGACTTTGAGTGCTATCTCCCTGGTCTTCGGAGCAGGCTCTTCGAAGTCCTTGAGGTCAAGCTCGTGAGTCATGAGCTTGCCCATCAAAGTCTCCATAGACATGCTTGTGAGATCATTTCCTTCTATGATGGCTGTCACCTTAGGGTTCCAAATCTTTGGTAACCCTCTGAGTAGCTTGCGGATCTTCTCATGGTTTGAGTACTGCTTACCGAGCGAGGATAACGGGTTGATGATGTCGAGGAATCTTGTAAACATTTGAGTGATCGTCTCATTTGGCTTCATCTTAAAGGCTTCGTACTCTTGAGTGAGACGGCTTATCTTTGATTCCTTGACTTGAGTGGTTCCTTCATGCGTCACTTCCAGAAGTCTCCATACTTCATGAGCAGTGGTGCATGTAGAGACCCTGTTAAACTCGTTCCTGTCTATAGCACAGAATAAAGCATTAATGGCCCTAGCATCTAGACTTGCCTGTTTCTTCTCCTCGACAGAATATTTGTCGTGTGGCTTCTCAGTGAGGTCACCGTCGACAACTATTCTGGCGGGCTTTTTGTAACCGTCAGTTACGACAGTCCACAGGTCAAAGTCTAGAGACTTCAGATAAAAACTCATCCTTGTTTTCCAATATGTGTAGTTAGTCCCATCAAATAGGGGAGGCCTATGAGTGGACTGACCTTCACCATGATTGGAGATCAAGGATTGTGTGGTTGCCATGGATCAGCTCTTAGGATGTTAGTCCTTATAAAGAGAACAGAGCTCTGATACCAATTGAAGAACAGTTTGGCAACTCTAGAGGGGGGGGTGAATAGAGTATGTATGTATAATGACCAATTAAAAAAAAATTAACTCTTTCACTAACAATGAATAGTCAGAGTAAAATGCGGAATGTAAATGAAAGACAAGAGAGCATACGCAAACACAGCAATTTTAACCTGGTTTCCCTCGTGGAGGACTAGTCCAGGCCTGAGAACTCTAGCTCAGGATTAAATCCACTATTTGTGAAATAGTAGCTTACAACCCGTGCCTTTTCTTCAGAAGAGCACGTCAACTTCTTACAGAGAATCGCAGTGGCGATTTGCTTGGAATTGTCCAAGCGATTTCTTTACTCTTGCACAAGAATCCTAAATGAGAGATGCTGAGCACTCGAGACTTAGGAGGCTTGTGGCTAGTAGATGGGAAGGGTATGGCTTATAGAGCTTGTAGGAGAGAAGAGAAGAGAAGATTGAGTGATTCAAAATGAGAGAATTCATGCCCTATTTATACTGATTTTAGGGACAGAATTCGGCCAGAATTCGGGTAAGGAAATTCAAAAATTTGGCCGTTGGACAGCTAGCAAGCAGCTAACCCTAAAATTAGGGTTCCTGATTTCTAGGGGACAGAGTTCGGCCCGAACTCTGTGTGGAGGCAGAGTTCGGCCCGAACTCTGTCTCCAGAGCACAGAATGATCCTAAGAGGGACTTGTGGGCAATTTGGTTTTGGTGGAGCTTGGGATATTGGGTAGGCTTGTATACTAAGTTCCAAGAGCTCAGCATAACTCAGAGTACATAAATCTAGACTCAATGAAATCATAAAATACAGACTCCAGAACACACTGAGAGCTGAAGACTGAGCTGTCATCTGTCTTGAACTGAATGCAGTCGTCGTGTGTCGTATTGAATTTATACAAGTATTATTTGGTCAATATAGTCAATATTTGGTTGACTGTGACTTTGTGTCAACAGTAACTTGGCCCAAGGCCCAATAATTTGGCTAAGCCCTAACCCTAAACCCTAGTGGCCGGCCACACCCCTCTACCTAGGGATTCCTCCACTATAAAACCCCTCCCAAATCTAGGGTTGCCTCTTTCTTAGGAAGATCCCTAATTTCAAGGAGGTGAGTTTTTATGTCATTTAATTCCTAGAGCTCATTTCCTATTCCTTTTTCTTTCTAAATTGTTCCAATAGGTTCTAATAGGATTGTTATTGCTGTTGTTGAGCTCTCATTTCAGTGTGTAGTTGTTGTGGATTGATTGGGTCATCAAGTGGAGAGCATTGAATAGGGGGTTTCTATTGAAAGTTCAACAAGAGGTAACTCTTTCAAATCTCTATGAAATTTCAATTAGTCTTCATGAATAGGAAGCCCTAAGGGTCCCCCTAGGGTTTGGATAGGATTCGTGCTTGGTGTCGGGGGTTTTGTGTCCGTTCTGGACACGTATCAGTAGTAGGACTAGGTGTTCGACGAAATGCCTCAAAGGGCATTTCGATCGAATTTATTCATTGTTTTTGAATAGGATTGATAGTTTAGATCTGGTATTTTGATTCCTATCCTTGTGGGTTCGTGTCAGTATCGTTTGGTGTCGGTTTCACGACCTGGACACGCGCGTGCACACGCTCGCGCGCTGCTACAGGGATCCCCTGCTACTCGGGGACAAGAACTCCCTGGACACGACACTTGGACACGAGATATTCGACACACACGTTGGGGCAGTGTCTGTCACGACACTCCCCAAGTGGCACGACCTCTCGTGTCGTGTCGGGGGTGCACGAGACACCGCACGGGTTTTACACACAGTCTGTGTAGTCGTGTATTTGGGTTCTGATACGCGTGTTTAACTTGGACACGCGGACACGAGGACTCAGGGCAGGTCGACCTAAACCTAGCCCTAGTATAGGAGGAGGCCTGCCTGGACACTTTCTACGGGACAGTCTTAGAGGACACCTGTGAGCTGGACTCCCAGGAGGATCCAGCAGTAGCTGAGGACCTTCCCCCGACTGCCTAGACTAGATTAGTTAGGTTGTTTTTCATTTGTAGTCTGGAGGCATGATTCTAGTTAGACTTTGTTCTGGATTCAGTATTGTATATATTTTTTTATCTGAGACCTTGTACTGTTGGATATTGCTGGGATTATCTTAGACTACTGCTATTTCATCTATTTACTTCCTTGAGTTCTATTTCATTTCGTGCTATCTCTTCCTTAGTTGTGATTGAGTTTTACTGTTATGTCACCCCCATTCGGGGAGTATAAACTGTTTAGATATATATAGTTAGTTGTATGTTGACCTAGAATAACGCTCTACCGCCGACACTGCGGCGTAGGCTGGGCGTTGTTACGTTCTCGTACCCTCACAGTGGGTGCGGGTCGTGACACTTCATACCCTTTAAGGTGGGGCTTTCCACCGAGAAGTTGGCGGAGCTATACATGCAGCAGATAGTTTGCCTACACGGAGTGCCAGTGAGCATCGTATCGGACAGAGACAGCAGATTCATATCCTACTACTAGAGGAGCTTGCAGGAGGAGTTGGGCAGTAGGCTCAAGTTCAGTACGGCGTACCACCTGCATACAGATGGACAGTCCGAGAGGACGATACAGACACTGGAGGATATGCTGAGGACCTGCGTACTGGACTTCGGAGGATCTTGAGAGAGCCATCTGCACATGGTAGAGTTTTCATACAACAACAGCTACCAAGCCAGTATCGGTATGTCTCCTTTCGAGGTACTATATGGACGACGATGCCGCACGCCGCTCTTTTGGGACGATGTCGGAGACAGAGTTATGCTTAGGCCAGAGATGATCACGGATGCAGCAGAGAAAGTCGGGATGATCAGAGACAGGCTCAGAGTAGCTCAGGACAGGCAGAAATACTGGGCTGATGCTAGTCGCAGACCGATAGAGTTCGCAGACGGTGATATGGTGCTGGTGAAGATATCACCTACTAGAGGGACGATCCGGTTCGGACGAGGAGGGAAGCTGAGCCCCAGATACATCGGTCCATTCGAGATACTTGGCAGGATTGGAGAGGTAGCTTACAGGGTTGCACTTCTACCCAACCTAGCAGGAGTTCACGATATCTTTCACGTATCTCAGCTGAGGAGATATGTTCCAGACCCCAGTCATGTGCTAGATGATTCAGAGTTGGAGGTCGGACCGATCCTTACAGTTTCTGAGCAGCCAGTGGAGATATCAGACAGGAGGAAGAAGAGGCTGAGGAACAAGGTTATACCCTTAGTACGAGTAGCTTGGAGCCGTCACTCTCCGGGTGAATCTACTTGGGAGAGGGAGTTGGACATGAGGGAGAGATACCCTTACTTGTTCGATCCAACCGCTGCGAGGGAACCACCCATTTCCGCTTGATACCTTAGAGGTTAGTTTCGATCATAGCCTTAGTCATTTGTTGCATTGCTTGCTATGTTAGAATTGTAGGGTCTTCAATTCTTGTGAATTTCGAGGACAAAATTTTTCAAGGAGGGAAGACTTGTGAGTCCCTGTTTTTCAAAATTTATTTAATTAGTGTTAATTAATTTTTAATGTCATATTTAGCCTTAAAATATTTATTAGGATTTTTAGGAATTTTTCTAGAATTTTTTAAATGATTTTTAAATGAGTTTTAAATACAAAAATATTATTTTGAAATAAATTTAAATATTTTAATATCTGTTTGTAATTTTTAGAATTGTTTTAATATAGTTATGTAATTTATTAAATTGTTACAATAGCATTTTGTAATTAGTCAATTATTTTTAAATGTGGAATGCAAATTTTATATTTGTATTTAGTCTGTTAGGGACCTTTGTGTAATAACCTAAACTCTAGGGGGTTTCTTGTAATTCCTAACCTACCCACCCCCGACGACCAGGCTGCCCCCCCCGACTGCCCGACGACCGTCGACTTACTGCCCCCGCCATTTCCAGCCAGCTCACCGCCCACAACCGACTTTCCTTCCCTATAAATGAAGCCCTAGACAAAGCCCTAACCCTATAACAACCCCACGACCACCCAGCCACCCCCTTTCTTCCCCGACAGCCTAACCCTAACCCTAACTCCGGCGAACCTTCGTCCAGCCCCTACGACGACCGTCAACGCCCCCAACCACCATCGAATGACTCGCCACGCTGAGACGAGACGATCGCCGCCTCACCGACGTCCCTAGCAGTCGTCACCGCCTTCAAAACCCCCTGTGAAGCTGGACACGTAAGTTGCAGTGTCGAATCCGTGTCATGTGAGTCTCGTGCACACATATGTGGTTCGCCGTGTCCTGGCGAGCACGAGGGTAGGACTGGACACAGCATACTCGTGTCGTGCGTGTCGTAATCGACCCAGACACTTAGACTCCTGTGTCCCTAACTGTCAGGACACAGGATTGTTATTATATTTTTTTATATATTAAATACTTAAACCTAAATAAAATAAACTAAAGACCTAATCCTAACACAAAGCCGAGTTGGCCCACTGGTCAGCGCGCGAGTTTAACCCCCCCCCCCCCCCCCCCCCCCCTCGCGCGCTCAGTGGCCCGAGTTCGAGCCCCTGTGCTGTTGTTTCTTTTTCTTTTTCTTTTTCTTTTTCTTTTCTTTTTATGTTTTTATATATATATATTTATATATATGTATATATGTATTTCTGTATATATATATATTTTATTTTTATTTTTTTGAAATCCCACTCACACACACAATTGGGGGGCTCGAACCTTGCCGGCCCCTCCGGGTGTCCGCTCTAATACCACTAGGATTATATATATACTGTTATATACGTATGTACAGTATTTATATATATATATATATATATATATATATATATATATATATATTATATTTATTTCTTTATGTATATATATATATGTAATTTCTATATATATATATATATATACATATATGATATATATGTATATGTATATATACATAACTAATTAGCCTAAGTAATTTACGTAATATTATACATATGTATATTTTTAATATATGTAAGTATTACTTGTCATAATTTTATGGCTATTATGTAAAATTATACCCTATTAAAATATTAATATTTATTATATATTTTTACCCCTTTGTATTTTTGTGTATTTAAAATTACTGCAACTATTTGGTGTCCAAGCCTAGCATGGGTTTTTTTGGGCCCAAATGTGTTTTCACACATTCAAGACCTGTACAAGTCATATTGGACTTGATTCATGGCCTTGGGTCCTGTATTTGAACTTTGGTTCAAACTATGTACATGGACAAAAATACGCAGATAATTAATTATTTAATTTCGATTGTGTACAATGCTGTTTTTGAATTTCAAAAATACTTAAATTGCTGTTAAAATTCTGGAAAAATAGTATTTAGATACTATGTTAATTTAGCTAATTTAGTATAATTTTTATAGTATTTAATTTACAGTTTTGTCACTATCTTGGCATATGAAACCAGAACTTACTTTCTGTGTACTTAGAAAAACTGATTTTTATAAAATACTTGTACTGGTTAATAAATTCCAGAAAAATTATAATAAATTTCTATAATTAACAAGGATCATTTTGGTACTTTATTTTATATAAAACTGAGCTTTTTGTTTATCTCAAAAATTGTTGGAACACAATGTTCATTTGATTTATTTATGGAATAATTACGACTTACAACTTTTTGTGTTATTTTGAGTTTTAGCCGTATTGAACCTCACCCCTCACTGGTGTAAAGACCCTAGAAAGTTAGTTAAAGTAGTGTGTCACTCCACATTGGTCTCCTATGCTAAAGTCATCATTTTGGCTAGGTGCCCAGTCACAAGTCGTGTTGCACCAATTAGTGTCTTAGTGTTTTAGCTTAGTGTAGAAACTAAGTTTATGTATTTGTTTCTACAGTGACGAGTTACCAGACATCTATAGCACTTTTATTGCAGCTTGCTTTGCTAGAGGCAAGTACTTTATACGAACTTTACATACTGCTATAACAATAAACTGTGATTTACCAACCATGTTAAATGTTGATCCTTGGGGTAGCAAGTTAGAATTTTACATGTTGTATTACTTTTAGTCTCTACCAAGTTTAGACAGTATCTCATATCTCTCACATGTTTAAATTACGGATTAAGGGAAAACTGCTAGTATTGTACGTGAACATAACCCCCTTCTCCGTATGTATTTACCATGCTCGGTGACATTCTATATGTGACCTTGCTGTATGTTCTGATCCCGCGTTTGTGTATGGATATACACCGATGCCGTTCGTGCACGTTTGTGTATGCCAAAAAAACTTGATATGTGCCGATGTACATCCTATTCACCTATTGACCGATTCACGTACATGCTACGGTTTTAAACTTTTAAACTATATGTTGTCATTTCTAAAAATAACCAATTAAATCATGATATGCCATGATTCCAGTTTATTACATTCTTGTTCATGCTTCGTATATTTAGTTTGCTAGAATCAGTACTTGCTTCCGTCCTGACAGGATAACATTGTAGGTGTCCTTACTGAGGAGGAGTTACTCTGCGAATCATATTATGGAGATACTGCCGAGGACCGGCTTTGCTTTACGAGGATGTTCCTGCGGGAAAACTCGCCTAGTTTGCATAGTCACTTGGAATACCTAGTGTAGTCATGTATTAGACTACGTATTTTATATCTGGACATGTATCCAGTTTTACATTTCAGACTTGTACTTGGACTTATTACTATATAAGGCGAATTTTGTGTTTGGAGCATTTATGACTTTTATTCACTTATAGAACTGTTAGCACATTTAGTCTTATCTTGTTATCTCTAGAACAGCTTACTGCGTTTTATCCCAAACGCAGGCTGGATATGACTCGGCCCGGCCCCAATAATTTGGGTAACGGGTCGTGACAATATTAACATTAACATTAACATTAATATTACGAATTAGAGTGAGGGGGGTTTTTAGGGGATTTTCTAAAGGGGAATTTTGATCCACTCCTATATATATATATATATATATATATATATATATATATATATATATATATATATATATATATATATATATATATATATATATTGAATAAGGGTAAAAAAATTTCCACGCAAATCGCAGTAAAGGTATTACAATACACTATTCTCACATCTCTCCCATCCCGGTTAAGGGGTCATTACAGATACATCGAATTCTATATTATGTAGAATTCCTACAGGAGGAGTAGTCAGCCCCTCAAAGATACGCCTGTTACGCTCCCTCCAGATGTCCCAAACTGATGCTGCAAGTCGGACTCTAGCTATCTTGGCCCAACCAGGATCCATGCCTCGGCGATCTCTGATCTAGCTGAGGATCATATATATATTATATATATATATATATATATATATATATATATATATATATATATATATATATATATATATATATATATATATGATTTTAGTTGGTATACAATCGACTGCAGTCAAGTTTCCCTTCTAGCACAGATTTAGGCATCAGTTTTAAGTTCAATACATGTCATCAGACGTGATTCTGGTTCTGTGCATCTCCAGTAATTTGTCAGTCGCGCCAATGTCAGACCATCTCTTTGTGATCCATACTCTCCTTCTTCTGTCTAATGTCTATGATACCATTGTTGGGTTCTTCAAATAACCTTTGTATATGGTTCATTTGGAGAAGAATAGGAGAGAAAACCTCTCTGTCCACACTTTGTTTAAAAAGTTATTTGTCCCACTCAGAAAGAGTTTGTTGTCGGATTCAAGCGTATACTTCTCACAGTATGCAAAAAAATCTTGAACAAAAAATGCAGACAACAAATTTGAATCGTTTCTTCTTGTTGAGTAGTAGTTATTAGTATTATCCTTGTGATGGTGTGATTTGTGATGTTTGAAACTTGGGTATACTCGAGTTTATATAGAAATTCTTACATCTTTTCATGAACATGTATATATGTTCCAACAGTCAAAACGATTCTGAAAGTGAACGAATTTGAACGAAGATTCACAACCAAAATCCAACGAATATGAAAATTCATTCAACTCAATGAGTCTGAAAATTCGTTCAAACCTAACGAATCGGAAGATTCGTTCAAATCCAATGAATCTGAAATAGAAAGTTTGTCTTTGTACAATTAAACTTAAATCATCAACAATTCCTACTTTGATTGTACAATCAAACTTTTATTTTCAATCCTCCATTTTGATTGTATAATCACCGATTCTGTCAAACACAACACAAAATAATATTATAAAGAAGAAGGTGTTGCTAATTAAACCTTCATTTAGTATAAATACATGAAAATTTGATTAAAGTTATTGGTAGCCTTAGCTTTAAACCAATTACTCTTTGCAATAAAATTAGAGGTATCGTACACATTACATCATCTCGATTACAACAATTTCAAAAATGCTTTAGCACTTTTATGTTCATGTGCTAATCTTCCGATTTCGTGAATGATCCAAAGAGTAAATCTATGAACTCTCGTGAGGAGCAACATCACTCCTACATTCACATAGGTGAAGTTAGTTTATATACCTCCACTACTTAATTATTTATTTAACTTCATTAACAACAAATCTCAACATCATCACCGTAGTGGTCACAAGGATTCTGACACAATCAAATGGATTCAAACAACTTGTTTTATCCAGTAAACCTTGTACTAATTGGTTTATTAGATTAAGGTTGGATTACCATTGTTGTTGATTTTTATAAGAGATTTTAGCCCAATTTCTTTGGATGTTCTTTTTACAACTTCTCTAGATAGGCCTTTAGTAAAAGAATCTGTCAAATATTACTAGTTTTCACATACATTATTGTGATCACTCCACCCAATATCAATTGTCTTACAAACTCGTCGTAGATTTGTATGTCTGGACTTACCGTTGTAAGTACTATTATATATGCTCTTGATATAGTAGTTTGACTATCCAATGGATGAAAATAGGAAGCATTGGTTTATGCCACAATTTGATATCAAACAACAAATTTATAATTTATTTAGCGTCCTTACCTGTAGCAACCAAGGCTATAAATTCCGACTCCATAGTCGAATGAATAAAATGGCACCCCACCAGGGGAAAATACCCAGCCAGACGTGGACATTGTAGCGCCCCGCTTTCGATAGGCGACGGACTTCATAATATGCTTGTGCCGAGTCAGATCAGTCAGAAACTTAGATGGCCATCAGACTCGATCGCTGAGCTTGGTAAACGATAACACCTTACGACATCGATCAAATCGATTTGGACGGATGTTACGAGAATCGATCACTACTACAAAAATCGTTAACAATGACACTTTATAGATGACACTCATCTCAAAATGTCATTAATGATAGATTTAATGTCGGCTCTTTAGATGATCGTTATTAATAGCTTTATCAATAACATTTAAGAAAACTAATGTCATGATAAGTACTATGAGATGACGACTAAAATGTTATGGGTCATGTAAACAATTATGGATGTCATCTTTTGTGTGTGATAAAAATATGTGGGACTAACAATGACACTACGATATTAACAGTCATATTTAGTCTAAACAATGACGAAGACATGTTATGTGTCATGAGATATTGATTAAGAAATTAACATACTATTGGATTGAATCCAGTATTGATTAGATGAAGGAAGTATATGCTACTGTTGATTAGTTACTACACAAAATGATTTGAGGCAAAGTCACTACATGCAAATTATCTTCGAGAAGTACATCTAATAAGATTATTTCAATTATTTAAGATTTTTTTTAAAAAAATTAGTTATTTTTTAGTTTAGAATTTTTTTTTTGTTATTTTTTGTTTTATTCCATTTTTTTAATTCTTTTTCACTTTTTTAAGAATATATATTTTATTTTTGGGTATTGTTTTCTCTTTTTTCAACTTTTTTTTTTACCTTTTTAAGAAATTCTATTAATTTATTATATTTTTTTGGGTATTCTTTTTTCTATTTTTAACTTTTTTTCTCGAGAATATTAATATATTCACCAAACATCTGAATATAATTTTTCATGTAACAAATTTTTTTAAAAAAAAATCATGTAATTTAATTACAAAGAATTTTCGAAAGTGTAAAATTTCGGGTCCGTAGTATTCCGCGTACCAAAAAATACTTGTCACTTAAGGTGTATTTTGTGATTTCTTTAAAGCATTGTAACTTATGTAGCGCCCATTAATTTTCTTTGAGTTACAAACAAAAAATACCTAACATAAAAGTATTAGACAGAAGATTAAAATTTTGTTTCTTCTAACAAAAGATTCTCTTAATTAAAAAAAATTAAATAAACCAAAAGATGTGTTTTTCTTTTGTGAAGACACAAGCCAAAAATACTTGTCACTAGACATTTTTTAATTTGAAACACTTTTTTTTCCGTACCTAGGTTAGCGTTCCATCAAAAAAGTGTTACTTATATGTTTTATTTTAAATTTAACAAAAATATTTATTTAGGTACACTTTTAAATCGTTCCAAATTTGTTCCAAATTGAACATGCATACATATTTGTTTGTTCCTCTCTCAAATCCACCCCCTATCACCATCTTCTTCCACACAAAAAACCCTAACCCATAGATTCCTTCAATAAAAGAAGAACCAGGCTCTTGGTCCGTGCCGCATGCTGCAAGTTCAAGCGCAAGAAGCCCCACGTCAACATCGGCACCATCGGCCACGTCGACCATGGCAAGACCACCCTCACCGCTGCCCTCGCCTCCTTCGACGTCTCTTCCCCCAAGAAGTACGACGAGATCGTCGCCGCCCCGAGATCGGGTTTGGCGTGGAACCACTTGTTCGGTACTTTAGCCTATATTTTCAGAAGCAACCTATATGTTGAGTGTGTTTTAATTCAAAACCTATTGTTTTATTCGACATCCATTGTTTATTGTTACACATTCTGGACTTTGTTTTCAATGAGAACATAGACTTTAGAATACATGCTGGACTTTGTTCTCAGTGAGAACAGAGACTTTCGAATTTAGTCAATTTGGGTCGGATTAGTTTTTCTTCTTTGGACTTCAAGATTGGATGACCCAAACTCTCTTCTAGCTCTCCCTTCCTTCACTACTAAAACAATTATTATTTTCTATTATAAAAATCTTTTGGTTTACATATATATTGCAAAATTAAAGTAAAAGTTGTAGAATAAATTAATGACTTTTAAGTATAAATTAAAAAATTTATAAAAAAGGGAATGAGATCTAATGCCAATATACGGTCTGTATGTCACACAAATAGGGAAGAATGTTTTACATATGAAATTGTTATATATTGCAACTTATTGGATGGGTTGTTTTATTCCATAGAGTATGAAAGAAGAAATTGGGCACATCAACTCTTCTAATTAGCAGATCTAGATGCTCTCAAATATCGGAAGTGAAGGGTATTTGCATGCCAAGTTAGATATATAGGATGCAAACAAGCTCAAGACTCTCCAGTACTAAAGGTCAAATTCATAGGGGGAAAATGGATGAAAATAATGGATCGTCATGGGGGTGGACATGATCGACAGGGACTAGCACGGGCTCGTGGGAGTTGTCCTGTTCAATCACTTGGACCTTACTTTTATGTTTTACCATCTTTTCTACTCAGATTGAGAACATAATTGGTTTTCTTAATCATTGTAATTATTTGTTCTAGGAAATATTTAGACATTTCTCTCCTGCATCGTTATACACTACAATGTCTCTATGCAAACCAATTTCTTATTTTCCTTAATTGCAGGTGCACATTGTATATATAGGAGACCAGAAAGGGGATGTCTCACTCCATAAAAGAATGCTTCTTTTTTATTCCTCCTATAGCTCCAGTAGAGTGCATTCTAGAATTTTTTTTCATTGATGAATTGATTCCTTCTATAGCTCCAATAGAGTGCATTTTCTGGAATTTTTCTTTTCTTATGACAACTACTTCATGTTTATCCATATTTGTTAATATGAAGGTGGAAATTACTACGGCAAGATCAAGCTCCCACTTGAATATCCATTTAAGCCTCCAAGTTTCAGGTACTGATATTTCCATAATTTTAATACTTTTGCAGACTCTGGTTGTTTGCTTGTATGTTCTCTTTTATGTTCTCTTTTCTCCACTTTGGTTGTTTATCCAGGGCTAAGTCAACTTTCTAAAACGCCAATTGTTCCAGGGCTAAGTCAACTTTCTAAAACGCCTCCCACAATTCAACTACTGTTAGTTAGTCTTGTTAAATTCTAATCTAGCACAAGATGGGTTCAAGTAGAGTTTGATGGCAGTTTACCAATGACAAAGGCTCGTTGTGCTACGGTGATCAATGATTGATGGTCTTATTGTTTAAATATGTGCTTCCATTAATTGTCAAAGGTACATGCTGAAAAAAGTACTTGTAGCATAAGCATACAAGGGATGAACTATGAAGTATCCTTTCTTATCGAGGGCATCAATAGAGCAAAATTCTTTGCTGAAGCAGTAAGCTTCAGACAATATGAATGACAACATCTAATATGTAGGAAAATGAACAGTTCAAATCTAGCACATGGATCAGATTATAAAAGAAGGTTTGAGACCTGACAAGCTCACATATATACAATTTCGTGCTAACATAGAAACCACATAGCACATAGAAGTACTCCAATTTTTATTTGGATCTTTACTGGTATATTCTATTTGCTAATTATTCCATTGAATTTTTGTCTGTTGGTTGTACTTACTATAATATATAAAATTCCATGCCTCATTTGATCCAAAGTTTTCTTATCCGGTATCAGTTACTTGTACCGTGGCTTATTAGTTGCTCGAGCATAGATCCTGAAGGTTGTTGAAGAAACTGACAATCCATGCATCAGTCTGGATATCAAGGTACTCCAAACACCTTAAATTGTGTAAGCCCTTAAAATTGTATTTTTCCATGCTACATAACATACTTAATATAAACGCAAACAATTCAGAGTTACAGTCTCTCTTTTTTTGAACTTGTCCTCCCAAAAATTATCATATTTTAGGTTGCCCCCGAAAATAAAAACTATTTGATTTTAACCCCCCATTCAACAAGCTAATATTTTGCTATATGTTTTGATCATTAAACAAGTGTTTGTTAGTTCCCCGAATTGTTGCTCTGTAGCAAGTGAGACAGAAAGTCTAGATGAAAATTTCTCTGATATGGATGACTTTGTATATGAGGTAATTTACTCCACTGCACCTGCATAGAGCTGATATTTGTAAACTGAAGATTGATTATCCTACACCAATAAATTTTACTTGATGTTAATGGATTCTCTACCTACAAATTCCTTAAGGTTGCCAATTTCTATATGAATTCGACAGTCGTGAAGTGCTCTATGATATTTGTACTTCTTGTTCTCGCTTCAAGATCTTTACAACAATTAGATAAGCTTCATTTTAGGTGGTTTTGTCTGGTGTATCTGCACAAGGTTTGCAGTCAGATGGAGAATCAACTAAGACAACAGTAAGAAGTTCTTGTCTTCATCAATAGCTATACATTATCATCAATCATCGTCAACTATTATAGGTATTTGTTGGAGGTTTTGACCCAAATATCAATGAAAATGAACTCAAGCATGCATTTTTCTCATTATGGTGAGATTGCTTCCGTAAATATTCCCTTTGGGAAACAATTTTGTGCACTTTGTTAACAATTAAATACATTATGTGAAAGGATAATATATCGCATGCTACTGAAGAATATATTCTGTACCAAATTTTAATATTTTGGATTTTACCCACCATGACAGAAGCAATGCTGAGGACACATTACTGATATTGAATGGAAAAGCCATTGGAAACAGACAGTTCGCCTGTCATGGGGTCGAAGCCTTGCTAACAAGCAGGTAAGGATTGCTACTTATTTTTTGTACAGTTCGCCTGTCATAAACATTTGGTGCTGTGTAAAGTAATTGCTACTTATTTTTTGTCAGGTTATTCCAAGACAATTGTAGAATAGAATTACACACTTATGTTATTGGTTCTATTGTTTGACAGTTGAGAGGCAACCAAGTAAAACAATGGAACAATGGCGCATACTATGGAATTACACACTTATGTTATTGCTTCTATTTTCTAAAATACAAGAATTTGTTTGTGTGCTCATGACAAAATAATCTAGTTCATATTTTTTTCTTTCTCTTTTGGGATAGTTGTCTCTAGAGTAACCACATATCTCATGAAATATTGTGATCTGTTAGGTTGGCTTGATTGGGAATTTGGTCCATTCTTCGCAAAACAAAAAAGAAATTTTGTCAGGAGCTTTACCAACTGTTATTTGTATTGGTATAACATGATATACTAGTTGATTTTATGCTTATTTTTGTAGTTTGCTGGGAGAAAGGATTCCTCTGTCAGAGAAATTGATGAAAGAGACGAGAGCTGGCCAAATTTATCCCGGATATTGTTGATGAAGATCGTATGTAAAAAATAACGCATAATAAAATTTCGGAAGTATTGTAAATTTATGTTGTGAATGTTTGAGACTGAAATAATATTGTATAGTTCAATGTTGGCATTTTGAATAATTATGAAATGAAAAAAAAATTGATGGTGTTAAGTGTTTAATTTTCTTCTTCCTTATATTGTACACAAAATACAAATTGTGGAATACAGATGAAAAAAATGGAGCTATAAAAATAACAAAATTTAATGATGAATAAAAGTCATCTTTTGTAAATAAAGATGACGCATAAAAGTCATCTTTTACAAATAAAGATGACGTGTATTGAGCTGTCATAGATTTCTTATGATAAATGTAATTTTTTTAAAATAAAGATGACGTATAGAAGTCATCTTTTGTACATAAAAATGATGCGTCAAAGTCATCTTTTGTAAATAAAGATGATGCATAGAAGTCATCTTTTGTAAATAAAGAAGACGTATGAAAGTCATCTTTTATAAATAAAAATGACGTGTGTTTAATTGTCATTGATTTTTCATGATAAAAGTCATCTAATGTAAATTAAGATAACACACAGAAGTCATCTTTTCTAAATAAAGATGACATATAAAAGTCATCTTTTATAAATAAAGATGACATACGCTGATCTGTCATTGATTTCTAAAGATAAAGATGACCCCTCCATAGATGACGACCAAATAAATGTCATCAATTAATATATTTAGCCGTCATTGTTATCTATTTTTGTAGTAGTGGATACAACTAATGGAACGACTTCTGTTAGAATAAGTCCTAGATGCAGCGGACTGCGTCTCGGCGAGTGAGCTCAATATAAGAGTCCCTTCGACGGGACCGGACCGGTGTATGATTTTCTTGGAGCTTTTGCCGCTAGGTTTTGATGAAGTGCTTTCACGCATCGTTTTTCTGGATGCAATTTACAAATTTCGAAGCAAGGGAAAAAGAAGGAATCCTAACAAAGTGTTTGTGCCATTGCAGGAGCTCGCATAACTAAAGCTTGAACGTTGCGAAGCGCTTCGACGGTCGGCACGATCATAGAACTTGGTGGGTGATTCGGCCCCTTCTTTTCTACTCTGTCATGCAAACAAAATTTTCTTTGCCTCGAATTCATTCAAATTGACGATGCCAAGTTAAATGCATGTCAATCCACTAAGGTCAAGAACTCAGAAAAAAACGTATCGATTTAGAGTAATCTACTCTGAAAAATATAAGTTTCTCACATAAACGAGAAAGTTTAAGGTTCTAGTAAAAAGATAGACTATTTCACGTGCTGCAAAATAATATGAAACGTCGATTGTGGGTTATGATGCCTCGAACAATTTGGTGCCCACGAGATGCTAAATCGAGAGTACGGCTTGGGAAAAATGAATCGTTGCATGAGTTGGGAGAAATGATAATGCCGTTCAATACTATCCGCGCTATACAAAACTGTTTGCATATATTAAACTGTTCACGCATTGGCATGGTCATGGACAGCTTGTGCACAAGTGATTTTCTTCGAATCGGTATCCGGGGCATCGGAATCGAATCGACCTAGGGGGAATGAATAATCGTTCTTTGGCACTGATGTATTGCATGACCGTCAGTCAGGCTTACAACCTAGACTGAACGGGCCGAAATGCCGTTGAGATAGTCCCACGTGGTGTGTAACACCAATGACCACACATATAAGATAGTAGCATGCTCACCTATTGTCTTATGTAGGTAGTAATTATTATCTCTATTTTTATGCAGAGACGAGCACGGCCGTGGTAAAAAATGGGATAAATTGTTATGTCTTACTGTATGCTTTATTACTTCAAAGATGGCTATTGATATGAACTTAATTCATTTAGTTTTAAATAGAAAGACAACTCTAAAGCATGCCTACCTTAACAATCAGATTCGGTTTAGACGAGTGGGTTCGTCTTGTCCACTTAGCAAGTGTGCTAATCCCCTCCCCCAATTTTTCCAGGTGCGGCGGGCGCTCTAAACTGAACCTGAAGTGCGGAGATGTGTTTTTGAAGCTCTTCCTATGCTGAAGTATTTTGAAGGCAATTCAATCGAAGGCTTATGTATAAAGGGGCGAATGTATGGAACGACAAGTATTAGTTCAGGCAGCTTGTCGAGTATGTTTTCTTTTGTTTTCAATCAATGTAGCCGCAACGACATCCAATGTAATTACGATTTGTACTTCGTTACAAGCTATGAATAAAAAGCATATTTCTATCTTCCTATACTGCGTCTCAATATGATGTGATTTGTGAAGTTTCAACTTGGCGTTTCAATATAAAATCAACGTAACGTTCTTGCCTTGTACGAGTGCAAATCCAGACTCGTACGACATCACGTCTTAGCGAGGACGATCGATTCGACAAAATAACACCGGAGACGAACGGTTTGTCGACTCGGGACGTGACATACATGTTATCTCCCATATCTGTGATCCAACTATCATTTGTATATCCTTCAAGTGGCACTAGAAAAGTATTATAAAATAGGCCAAGTCCAATGGTTTTCTTAAGATAATCAAACACTCTACTTATGACCTTCCAATGTTCTCTACTTGGCGGATTGCTATTAATTCTACTTAGTTTGCTATCAAGATTGATCAGATACTGGTTCATTACTTTGATCAAAACCACGTTCGTCTCTGTCTCCATAGTAGCAGAGTAATAATTTTTTAGAATTGTTAGAGAAAATAATAGAGATAAAACGAAAATAGTTTGAGACGTATTTGTATGTCAACACTTTCTTAAAAAAACATTCGCCCCCACTCAGAAAGAGTTTGTTGTCGGCTTCAGACATATACTTCCCTTAGGATACAACAAAGCCTTAAGTAAAAGATGCATACAACAAATCTGAATCTTTTCTTCTTGTTGAATAGTAGTAATTTGTGTTATGCTTGTAATGGTATGATTTGTGATGTTTGATACATGGGTTTACTTGAGTTTATATAGAAACTCTCATGTCTTTTCATGAACATGTATACCTCTTCCAACAATCAAAATGAATATGAAAGTGAACGAATCTGAACGAAGAGTCACAACCAAAGCCCAACGAATATGAAAATTCGTTCAAACCTAATGAATCGGAAATAGTAAGCTTATCTTTGTACAATCAAACTTAAATCCTCAACAATTCTGGTTCTGTGCATCTTTAGTAATTTGTCAGTCTCGCCAATGTCAGATTATCTCTTTGTGATCCATACTCTCCTACTGCTGTCTATGATACCATTGCGGGGTTCTTCAAATAACCTTTGTATATGGGTCATACGGAGAAGAATAGGAGAGAACAACTCTCTGTCCAAATATTAATGTTTACAACCCTTAATATATATAGGTTACATGGTGCACTGACACTATATTTCTATATAAATCATAACTAATAACGTACATATCTTACAATACTGTATCAATTACAAGGGTCAGGACATGCAAACTATATGGGAAAACCTAAGTTATATTATACCATTAATTAGGGTTTCTGAAACTAAACCCAGATTGCTGGAGTCACGGATTATAGTCATATGGAAGCATGGATGAAGAAGAATTAGGCCACCTAAGAATATAGGACAAATCCAATCACCCACATTCGGATGGACTTTCGCGTCCCAAACTTGAATGACTAAATCTCTCGTGCATGACACCACATCCCAATTAAATAAATATAGGTGACATGATTTCGTCCTGTTCTTGGACGACTTAATTAGCCATTTCTCAATATGAACATTTGAAAGAACACACCGCAGTTTAAGCAGACACTGCTGAAAATTTTCCAGTATTTCTACATAAGAGCAGGCTGGTAAGGAGCGTGCGTCTTAAGCAGCAAAACCGTATATATCATCGGAACCTCGCCTCGATCGGCACAGGGACGGCTCACGGGTGAGTCAGACAAGACTTCGGATTTGGACAACCCCCCTTCTACTTGGGACAACATTCAAATTCAACATAACCCCACAAGATATCAGAGTCATGGTGACCCTTTAGGATCAACCAAAACTAGCTCTGAATAGGACAACCCCACCACGTGGGGCTGGCCTGGATCGGCAATGTAAACTGTCAACATTTTCAACATCAGCAATGTAAGCTATGATGGATCTTCAACCGAACACGGTTGCTTTCATTCCAGAATTTGAAGACAAATTTACCCACACCAATGTATAAATAGTCCACGGCTAAGCTTCCACACGTGTGGTTGACTTGACTATACCTAAAAGGTCAAACGTTAAATCATCAGTAAAGATTAGGGTCTTCTCAGCATAATTAAAGGATACTAATTTATGTATGCTCAGATGGTGAGACATGTTCTATGATTGCTAAAAGAAAAATTAAGCTTACTTTGAGATCTCAAAGAACTTAGAATATTAGTGAATCTTTTAAAATCCTGGAGACTTCACAAGCACACACCCCAAGCAGAGATCAAAATTTTGATAATAGGCTCCACGCCTAGCCAGTGCTATCAAACAGTTCCGATTCGTATAAAATCCAAACCTGCCCTCAAAATAAAACGGATCTGAACTGATAATACCTTTTTTTATATGTTCGGTGATACACACGAGACTTTGTGCACAATTTTTTTGATAATACCATTCAATGTTAATATTTTCAACATCCAAACCATTTTTTGGTTAAATACCTAAGTAAGTTTGCAAAAAATATCTACCAGCAAGTCCAATGCTCCAATGGCCCTCAAGAGTAAAATATAGTTCTAAGTACTTCTAACACATCATAAGGAGTCCTTTGCTTGAGAACCCAAGAAGTGACCATGTGCATATTAAGGGCACAAATTACAGTATGATAGTCTTGAAACCCTTCATAAATATAATCCCAAAAAGGGAACAATGACCTCAATCCTTTCAATTGGGTGTCCCCCCATCCTTAAGGCCACCAGTGGTTCACTCTTCCAAATGCAACAAACCATAGAGAATAGTATCATAGGACAAATGCTGCCCCGGAAAAGACCAACATCCCCCTCCCAAATCCCTAACATAAATAAACAAAAATGGGGGTGATCGTCCAATATCGTATTGATGGGGGGGTTCTTGTTTCCCATTTTCTTAATCTTTGCTGGACAACGTATCACGAACTGCAGCTTACCAAAAAAAAGGCTTGACGGCATTGATAACTTCTGGGGTTCTAATTCTTGAGATAAACTTCATCACCACCCAACCAGAGTTAATCTAGGTACGGGTGCAACTCGGACGGGCTAAATCCGATCCCGATCGGATAAATCCGCTAATAAGTTGGGTTAGAGTTGAAGATACTTGGACTCGGACTTAGGTTCGGGTTAAAATATTTGAACCCGATCAAAAATCGGTTTGGACTCGGGTTCACGTGTCGGGTTACCCAAAGAATTCGAAATCCGACATACATATAATTTATATATTTATTTATGTATACATTGTTTCATACTTGACTTTCTCTCTCTCTCTTTCTCTCTCTCTCTATATTTTTTTTTTGACTCTCTCTCTCTCTCTCTCTCTCTCTCTCTCTCTCTCTCTCTCTCTCTCTCTCTATATATATATATATATATATATATATATATATATATAATAAATAAATAAAAAAAAAAAAAAAAAAAAAAAAAATATATATATATATATATATATATATATATATATATATATATATATATATATATATTACACAACCATTCAACCATGCAACATAAAAAATATATATATATATTACACAACCATTCAACCATGCAACCAATCTGCATAATACAATCTTCCCTAAACAATGCAATAGAATTTTATGCAAGAAATAGACGCGAGTATATATAGCCCACAGTAGGAGGCCTTGCCATCCGACCAATGTAAGACTATTATATACAATAGTACAATGTGTAATATGCTTTTTCTCTGCACCCCCCCTTCAAACTTACTATGGTTAGAACAATGTGACTTTGGCAAGAGGGAGTACAAATGAACAAAGAACTTGTATCCATGATGAACCAACAGGTCGTAATTGACCCTGAGGAACAAACGAGGATTGGACTGAGCAACGAAGGAAGATGAAACAATAATAGAAGAAGAGACGATAACAATATGAGACAGACCCTTAAGTTACACTATCAAATCCTGTAAAAGTTGTTTATAGATAATTTTGTCATAGCTGATGCATATCAAATCCGGTACGCATAGACGAATCAGTTGAAGCCATCATTGATAAAATTGACCTCAAATATCAAGCAATCAACCAAAGCATGTATCACTAACAAGCAGGCTAACATGCACTAATAAGCAAGGTTCTAAACAGCGGTAGGCGGATGTGCGGCGGAGAGGGTCCTCCTCCCGCCTACCGCTTAAGCTGCCTAGGTACCACCTAAGCTGCCTACGTACCGCCTGGGCCGCCTAGGTACTACCTAAGCGTTTGATACATTTTGGATATTTTTTTACTATTATACCACTATTTTTTTTTTTTCATAATACACATATTTTAAGGGTGTTTTACGCATAACTAAGTTGTACAACAAATATTTATAAAGTTTTAATCTTGTAAAAGTGATCCATAGGTCCATAATGCTTGCAAAATTATTTTGCCAAAATATCTAGTCAGATATTGCTCCGTCTAGGCATCCGCCAATGCCGCCTCACCTCCACCTACGCCGCCTACTTTACCGCCAACGACAAAAGTGGTGCGGAGAGTGGCCGCCATCTCGACCGTCATTTAGAACACTGCTAATGAGAGTGCACACAATCTCTAAGGTAAAACACTCAAACTACACAAAGTGGCCTCAAGTAAAAATCTGGAAGCATACAGGTGGGCCATAGAGGCCTTGGGTGCAGAAGTAGCTAGTGAAGGTGGGTCAATGGCTAGGATCAACTGAGAAAGAAAGAGAAAAATGGAACGGCCAGGATGCACGTGTCCCTGGATCAGCGAGAGGATCAGATCTGGAGATAATCCAATGCTTGCATATGGATGGAGTCGAACATCAGGAGATGATCCAATGCTTGCAAATGAGTTCGACTACATAAACTCAAATAAGAACTTACAATATGGAGGTAACACATGAATTTCACTAACATTAAGGTTGCATTTGGTTCATTGTAATGTAATCGTAATCGTAATGGAATTGGAGTTGTAATGTAATTGAGTTTGTAATGTAATGGAATTACAATTACATTACTATGTTTGGTTGAAACATGTATTCAAACCATGTAATGTAATGTCAATTACATTCATATGTTTGGTTTACCATGTAATGTAATTAAGTTTCTAATTTAATATTTTTTTAAATACAACATAAAATTAAAAAATGGATCACTAAAAATTTTTAAAAACGTGAAAAATGGTCAAAAACGTACAAGATCGACAAAAATTGATAAATGAAAAATTTAGAGTGGCACCCCACTTTATTTTACCATATTTAAGGTGCACCCCACAAGTTTGCACAAATGTAAGTTACCCCCCACTTTGGACGATAACCGTCAAAAAAAAATTTCTTAGACCAAAATACCCTTGCTCCTTGCTCCTTCCTCTTTCTTCTTTCCTCTTCCCCCCTCCACCTCCCCCCTCCCCCCCCCCCCCGGGCCACCGTCCCCGCTCCCCCCCTCCCCACCTCCGCTCCCCCCCCCCTCCTCGCCTCCGGCGGCGGCAGATCCATCAGTCGTACCAATGCACTTCCTCCTTCCTCTTTCTTCTGAGACATCTTCTTCCATTCCATATTGAATGATACTGTAAAGTTGTCCTGATTGAAGCAGATCCATCAGTCAATGTTCGATTTAGGATTTTAGATTGATTTTCTTCTTGTGGAGTGGAGTGGAGTAGAGAGGGGGCTATTCATTCTCCTCCTGAGTCCTGACTATGGCGAAGCTGAGCTCGAACTCTTTGTTCGGATTGATGAAGGGATGAAGGGAAGAAGCGGCAGTAAAAAGAAGAAGAAGAAGAAGCGGCAGTAATTACATTGGACCGATCCTGTCCTCCAGCGCTTTGATCACGTCTTTGCCCATCTCATCAAGAATGGCACCGATATCTATGGGCTCCAGTACGCAGGCAGGAAGATTGAGCGGAAGGTGAAGAAGATGGAGCGGCTCCTTGCAGCCACCTCCAATCTCTACCAGGAGCTGGAGGTGCTGGCAGAGCTCGAACAGACTTTCAGGCGGAGACCGAGTCCGGCGGAGGCAGCAATAGCAGTGGCGGCGCGGCAGCCGCAGAGGCAGGGAGGGGGGGCTGGCGGCGCGGCGCGGCGGGCAGCGGAGGGGGGGGGGGAGGTGGAGGGGGGCGCGGGGGTGGGCCGGGACGTGGGCGGCAGCTGGCGGAGGCACGCGCGCAGCGGGGATATCATGGAGAAGGGGCTTGGAGTAGAGAAGAGGGCATTTCGTAAAAAAAAAATGGGTCAAAGGAGTTGACCGTTAAAGAAAGACGAAATCCGTCAAAAGTTGGGGGTAACTTACATTTGTGCAAACTTGTGGGGTGCACCTTAAATATGGTAAAATAAAGTGGGGTGCCACTCAAAATTTCTCTTGATAAATAACATGCAGAAATGCCAAAAAATGTGCAAAATCGACAAAAAAGATAAAAACGTAAAAATTGACCAAAAACGATAATATTAAAAAGCGTGCAAAAAGGCAAAAGACGTGCAAATAAAGCAAAACCAATAAAAAAGTGCAAAACCGACAAAAAATGTACAAAATCGACAAAAAAGATTTAAAAGTGTAAAAGCGACAAAAAATGGCCAAGAATGTGCAAAAAACGACAAAAAAATCGGAAAAAGGCCCAAAACGAGCAAAAATGACAAAAAATAAACAAAAACGAACAAAAATGACAAAAAATAAACAAAAACGACAAAAAAAATAACCAAAAACTAAAAAAAAAGGCAAAAAAACGACAAAAAAACGGACAAAAACAACAAAAACAACCAAAAACGAAAAAAAAGGACAAAAACGAACAAAATGACAAAAAATAAACAAAAACAACAAAAAATGACCAAAAACCGAACAAAAAGATCAAATTATAGCATACCAACCTTCCGCTTAAGTTGTAATGTAATTGCGATTACATAGGTTTTATGATGTAATTGAGTTTAGAAGAAACTGATGTAATGTAATCAAACTTGTAATCGCGATTACATTACATCTAATTTTTTTTGTCCAACCGAACACCCGAGTTAGATTGACAACGTAATGCCAATTACATTACGTTGTCCAATCCTGCAAACCAAACGGGCCTTAAAAGTGTACTTATTTTATCTTTAGCCCCTTGAAAAAATCAAGGGATGAAATGCATGTAATCCAACGGCTTTTCATGGTCGAGTTTTAAAAATTAAGAACTCGTGAGTTCCTCAGATTTTTGCTTGCAAATGAATTGAGTAGGACATGCGTTTGACCCGATATAGAACAAATAAAAGAAAAATGAGAGTAAATACAAAATACTGGATTTCTACTTTCTCTTATTCTTAAGCAAGAAAAGTAGGGTTAGGGTTTTTGATCAAACCCTAAAAAAGTGAAGACTATGGAGCTCATCAAACAGTGAAGAAGAAGAAGAAGAAGAAGAAGAAGAAGAAGAGAGATATCAGAGGAATTGATCATCCAACGAAGCTAGAACTAGACCGACGATGAAGAAGAAGACGAGGAGCACAGGAACTCGAGGTAGATCGTGATCAAAACTCCTCGCCATGGCTAGATTTGTTGTTGATATTGATTGATCAACCTCGACAATGATCGAAGACGGCTCAACGTCGATCAGAATGTCTCAACGACAATCAAAAGACCTCAGTGACCATTGAATCAAACTCATAGCAAGATATGACCACCTATTGAAAATGCGCAACTCGCTGGAGAAGACGACTCTGGCAAGGAACTCCGGTGGAAGGCGGCTCAAATCGACGGTTCACATCAATAATGCTAAATTTAGTCTTTCATATTGGATATTGATGTATTTCTATAGATTTTTGATGAATCTTCTGGGATTTTGATGGATTTATGATGAGAATTAGGGTTTTGAATGGTGGTATTTGGGAATAAAGATGGAAATTATGATGAAATTAGATTTTTGGGATGAGGAATTAGGAAATTAGGGTTTGCGGAGAATGGGAAGCTTTGATACCATGATGGAGGAAAGAATGGAATAGTATTCAATACTGGCCGGAGCCGAGTATATATAGCCACGATGGGTTGCCCTCGCTGACTGACTGACTGATGTGGGACTATTATATACAATAGTACAATATGTAATAAACTATGCGTCTAACACTCCCCCTCAAACTCATAATGGTAAAACAATGTGAGTTTGACAAGTGGAAGTACAAACTACAAACAACTACAATCAACAAACTACAAACAACAATCAACTAATTAACAACACTATGGTCATTATATTTTTGGTGAGGGTGATCCATGGTACTTCAGTTGGTAATCTGTTAATAGAATCCTTTCGTTCATCAATACTTCCCTATACTCATCATATACAATGAATGGCCACATTAATTTCTTTTGATGGATAATTAGTTGAAAGTTTGAGTACATTGACCAATTCTTTACTTTGTAGAGATATATGAGAAAATGTGCACAACTGGACTTGGCATGGGCTTGCACTCTCTCCAGAAAACAGCACAAACGAATTCAATAGACTGTACTCTTATTTAGTTAATCATGTCTCAGCTTTAACGATTTAACAATGAACTTCATTTACTCTTCACTTTCTATAAAATTCAAACAGACAGTCCACATATATGAAATAAGACCAAGAGTTGGAGAGGTGAAACTGAGGCACAGTTGACAACATTTCTTGCTTCCAATTGTATAGGTAACTTTGCCTTAAGGGCTTACTGGTTCCAACAAAGAGGTATAAACACAAGAAAATGAACAAAAGTTATAAATCTAACCAAGTGGGACATCTGTGGAAGTATCAGGCTTCTAGCACGCTATTACTTCTTTTATTCTTATTCTTTTAATCAAACGAGAACTGTTACTCCTTATAGACACGTTAACCCCAATATTTCATCCATCAAACTCTAATACCCATATCCCCATTTTTCGTCCAAAATTAAACCAGTTCAGCTGCTTAGGTTATCCTGCATCGTAGCTTAGGTTGTACTTCATCACTCCACCGCCAAAGTGATTTTGGGTCGACAGGGATGACAACCTCAAACGTCTTTGTGTCATCGTCTTCATTGAAGTTAAGCTACCCTAAATAACCAGATAATAAGATTGAGACATCTTGCAGATAATATGAGCACAAAACATAAGTGAAACAACATACATATCTTCCATCAACATCTGCAAATCTCAATGAATCATATGTTAACATAGAGCAACCAATAAAGACAAACTTACTATTAAACTTCTTCTTTGCTACCGTCTTGTTGTTGAGCGTATATAGGAAATTCCTTTTACTTTCTGCATTAAGTAGAGCTGCATACTACAAAAAGTAATGTGCAGTGATTTGAATAAGAAAGATTGGCAGGAGCCATAACATTTAACAAAATAAAACATACCTGGATGACAACAACATAATACTTTTGAGTTATTGCGATGGCTACAGTCAACAACAGTAGCAGGACCTTGAGTATTAACCTGGGAATAAGGGGGGAAAATGCTTTCTGAATTAATAAAGTCAAAGACCAGTAGTAGGCGGTGTAAAAGGCTATTTATAGTATTATGGAATATCCAAACACAGCCGTTGTTTTAACTTGGCACCAAACACAGCCTTTGTTTTAACTTGGCTATTTGGTATTTTTCACGTAGTTATTTACTCTATATTAAGTAATTTTTGGTAAGCTATTTTCTCAAAAATAATAGTACGATGTTACCTATCTTCTGCTTATGTTATAACTCTCGGTGTAAAATCTTTTATATCAATTCTCTCAATCTTTATATATTATTTTTATGTTCTTATCGTGTAGTTATTTACTCTCTATTAAATTATTTTTGGTAGCTATTTTCTAAAAGCTAGTATGATGTTATGTATCTCCTATGCTTGCTTATGTTATAACTCTCGGTGTAAAATCTTTCAAATCAATTCTCTCAATCTTTATGTATTGTTTTCATGTTCTTTTATATCTGGAAATTGCTGAGAAATCCAATTTCGGGATGGGCTTTTATGAAATGCCCACCCGCTGGATGAGTTTTATGAAATGTCCATAATTAAGTATTTTCACGTTAAATATTCCAAGATTCTCTTTTAGATGCCATCCGTTGGAAACTGCTATTTTTATAATACCGAAACTACCCCTCCGCGCGAATTGGTCATCTATATGTATATGAATTCAAAAAACTCAGATCTGGATTGCGATTTTCGTCTTCTTCTTCACGGAAAATCTGAATTCCATTGCTCTCATCTTCAGCAGAGATCGCAAAGATCGTTCGTAGTTCGGTGTGCTTTTCTTCGGTCGAACTCAGATCATCGCTCGTCATCATCATCACCATCATCATCATCTTCATCGACGTCAATTGTGGAGAGAAGATCTTTTTTCTTCTTTTCCATAAGAATTATCATCGCTTTAAAAGAAGAACGAAACTCTTTATTCCTCTCTCCTACGTTTTAACACTGGAAATGACCATTCTCCGTGTAAATTAACACGGAGAATGCCATTCTCCGTTTTATTTAAAACTGAGAATGACATTCTCCGTGTTTCTAACACGGAGAATGGCCATTCTCCTGCGTTTTAACACTGAAATGACCATTCTCCGTGCTAAATTACACGGAGAATGACCATTCTCCGTTTTATTTAACACGGAGAATGACCATTCTCCGTGTAAATTAACACGGAGAATGTCATTCTCTGTTTTATTTAAAACGGAGAATGGCCATTCTCCGTGTTTGACATTCTCCGTGTTTCTAACACGGAGAATGGCCGTTCTCCTGCGTTTTAACACTGAAATGACCATTCTCCGTGCTAAATTAAACGGAGAATGATCATTCTCCGTTTTATTTAACACGGAGAATGACCATTCTCCGTTTTATTTAACACGGAGAACGTCATTCTCCGTTTTATTTAAATCCTGCGTTTTAACACTGAAATAACCATTCTCCGTGCTAAATTACACGGAGAATGCTATTCTCCGTTTTATTTAACACGGAGAATAACATTCTCCGTTTTATTTAACACGGAGAATTGCATTCTCCGTTTTTCTAACACGGAGAATGGTCATTCTCCTGTGTTTTAACACTGAAATGACCATTTTCCGTGATAAACTACACGGAGAATGGCATTCTCCGTGTAAATTAAGACGGAGAATAGTCATTCTTCGTGTAATTTAGCACGGAGAATGGTCATTCTCCGTGTAAATTAAGACGGAGAATAGTCATTCTCCGTGTAATTTAGCACGGAGAATGGTCATTCTCCGTGTAAATTAAGACGGAGAATGCCATTCTCCGTGTTAGTAACAAGGAGAATGTCATTCTCCGTGTTAGTAACACGGAGAATGCCATTCTCCGTGTAAATTAAGACGGAGAATGACATCCTCCGTGTCACTAACACGGAGAGTGACCACCCTCATGCGAAATTAACATTTTTCGTGTTTTAACACGGAGAATGACCATTCTCCTGTATTTTATGGTCAGTTGAAACTTTGGAGAGCCATAACTTTTGACTGGGAGGTCGAAACGAGGTTCCGTTTGTCGCAAAATGAGCGTATCGTCGAGGAGACTGAAAGTAACCGTCTTACCGTTAGACGGCCTTCCGAAATTTTAGAATCGCAAAAAAATGATGTTTGGACCTCCGTTTTAGCACTTTTGCCGTTTGTCCCGGTCTTTCCGAAAATTTTCGACGGGTTTTTGAAGATTTTTGAGGAGAAAACCTAGATTCGAAAGTGAGCAGCGTATGGAAGAAGATGAAGTATCGAAACGTTTTTTTTTAAGAGCAGTTTCGTGGGTGTTTTCAATAAATTAAAAGGAAGGGTAAAATGGTCATTTGGAATCCGCTTTGGATAAGTTTCTCTAATTCTGGGCACGCGATGAAAGTTTTTTTAGCGGTGGATTTTACATAAAACTTTTTTAGTTTTTGGGCATTTCATAAATCCTCCCTTGTTTTCATGTTCTTTTAGTTCGTATACTATGGATGACATATTGTTGGGGACCTAAGTAATTCAAGAAAAAATAATAATCAAGTATTCATGTTAAATTAAAATACACATATTTTTGTCATCCCAAAACACCATAAAATGACTTATTTTTCTTTAAGGCCTCGTTTGGGGTTCACGGAAAGGAATTGAATTTACGGAAAGGAAATGAATTCCTTTATATTTTTTATGGGAATGGAAAAATAGGATTCCTGTCACATTTTCTTTTCATTGTTTGGTAAAACAAGAAAACTACCTAGGAAAGGAAATCAAAATATAACAATGTTATAATAATATCCTTACCTTTTAAAATAAAAATAATATTATAAAAAATAACATTAATGGTAAAATAAGTAATGACACATGGTTACTTTTGTCATAACTTTTGTAATAAATGTTGCGAAAGGAGGAGGGAAAATCAATCTCATGGATCTTGAGTGAAACCATATTCCCACCATTTTTTTTTGTCAGAAAATTGATTACCAAGTTTGTGACTACCAAATAAAAAAAAAGAACAACTTTTTTTCTTGGTTTCTTAAATCCGTGAATCAAGCGAAGACTATACTGGTGGTGCATAAACTATCATTTTTCAGCAAATAATTGAGTGTACCATTGATTGTACACCTTTAATGTACTTTTCTCTTTGTAAATATCATTTCTTTTTCTTGCAGTAATTTTTTCTTTGCAAAATTTTGTGTGCGTGCGAACTTGAAATGGGTTATCTTTATTTTCAAATAGGCAAGCAAACTTTACGAGGAGCTGATTTGCCATTACGACTCCCCCTTTCTCTTCAACAATTTCTTTGTCATATGGTCCATACATGCACTCAAAAAAGAGTATAATCATTTTCCATTCATATTCATATAGTCCATACATGCAATTCCATAGTCCATAGACAATGTCGAACTTTAAATTTTGTGACATGAGACGAACTATAAAAGTGGTGTCCTTAAAACTTTTCATATATTTTTTTTTCATGAACAATGATACAATAGTATTATCAACACGAAATTCAAGAGATAAAACAATATACAAAATAATATATACATTATAGATTACTAATACGTTGCAAACCAAAACCTAAAATTGATGTCTTAGACAAATAAATAAAAAGAAAACTAACATTATTTTTGGTGGTTCATAATGATAATAAAAATAAAAAGGAGACCAAAAAATTACAACTTTTTAGGTTGTTCAATTACCTCCCAGAGTACCAAAAATTAGAGAGAGAGAGAGAGAGAGAGAGAGAGAGAGAGAGAGAGGGTAAAGGAGATTGACAACGACGGAATAGCTTGAAAGCATCAGACTGTTAGAGCGATGGACTCATGGAAGGAAGAGAATTTTGACAACAAGTGTGCCATTTTTTCTTTATTCCGACTAATCGACTTTATCTTTTGGTATTCTAGTATATCTCTACTAATATAAGGTGTTTGAAAATGGCTCAAAATTGAGCTGTCTAAACCGTTTGTGAATACTCAATTAAGTATTTTTAAATTTTTTAACTAATTATTTAGCTATCTAATATGATTTACATATTACTAAACAATTCTAGCTTGAGTGTTTAAGATGAGGGATTTTTTTTTTTGTTGCCTGAGTTCAATTCCTATGAACGACAATATTTATAATAAATTTATATTGTTCAATTTCTAGAAATGAAAGTACTAAAAAAAATCAACAATTTTTTTACATACACGTTGTAGTTACTAGTGAACTTTATATATCTTCTAATTTTTTTTTTAATTGCGAACTAAAATGATTAGAATGAGTTTGCTGGACTTTTGTTCATTATTGGACTTACATACATTAATTATTATATAAAAAGTTAGTGTCCTCTAAAATATTGGGCCTGAGATAGCTGCCTCATGGGCCTCATATCAAGTCCAGGCATGTCCATACAACATTGTAGTACTTCACGTATATTGTGAGAAACGTTTCAATTTAGCAATAACAACTCCTCTATTGCTATTCAATTTTCTTTGAAGAGTATGTGCTAGTGGACTATTTTTAAATCATCATCATGACAAAGTGAATATATGCAAATATGAATTGGGAACATATAAGAGAATTGGCAAAATGGAAATATATGAGAAAGAAATTGGAAATAAATTGGTAGAAATATATTAGAAAGAAACTTTGAAAAATATGAAAGATAAAAATGCTAAACCATCACCTGATAAGAATAGAAGGAATGAAATAAATGAGAGAAAATATAAAAGGGTTGAGAGAGCTATTAATATTATAGAGATATTTGGTAGATTTTTTGTTTGTTAGGTCCTTAAAGCTAACAACTCTCTAATATTTGGAAGTATTAAGTAAGTATAATATAATACTTTAAAGTATTAAGTTGTAAAACAAAAATATTACATTAAACTAATTAATTAATATAATATAATAGCTTAAAATATTAAGTTGTAAAATGGAAACATCCAAGAATATTTACAAACATCTAATTAAGTCTTGAAAAAAGGAGTTATTTAGTAATAGTGTGATATTAGAATTTGGATTTCCAAATTGTTATACATTAGAGTTATGAATCTCATTTATACTGTTCACATTACCAATTTTAAATCAAGTATAGACCCAAACTCTAGTACAACAATTTAGAAATCAAAACCATAATATCAAATATTATATGAGACCCTATTACTAAAGAAAAAAGCTATTTTGTTAGTGGGCTGGCCGTCCGCCGTGGCCGCACCCTATTGGTCCTCCTGTAAGTATGGGTTCTACGTCAGTTGACCTGTAAATGAGATCGCAATACGTGGCGGACGGATTGGTCCGCAGGCAGACAAAGTAGCAGCGTTCATTACTAAATACTCCCACCCCAAAAAAAAAGTTGCTACAAGAAGGGGGTGTGTAGGGATTACAAAACAATCAATCAATCAATATTTGTTCAGAAAATTTCAGAAAAGTCATTATAGTTTAAAGGTATTCCAAGAATAGCATCAGGTTTCCCAAAATTTCAGAAGAAGCACCCAACCGGTTGTTGATGTCATATGGATTAAAGATGATTAGAGCTCCACAATTAGAAAAATAATCAAAAAATTAAAGGATCCGGACTTTTGAAGTTCGGTTGCTGACGTCATCAGCCGGACTTTAAAAGTCCGGTTCCTTTATTTAGTTTTTCAATTTTCCAACGGCTCTTTCTCTGTTCTATTACTTTGTAAGGTTGGATATCAAGGACTAGTTTTTTGATATATATATATATATATATATATATATATATATATATATATATATATATATATATATATATATATATATATATATATATATATATCCAACACTTCACTTATCTTCCAAATTTCATCCCCCAAATTTGTTAGCAGTCTTTAAGAACAGCAGCCTACTTCCAAAAATAATTTTAAAAAAATTTCTAACATAAAATAATTTCAAATGTCATAATTTATAGATTATTTCTACATTATTTCTTAAAATAATTTCTACATTATTTTACAAAAATATTTGTACAAATTAATTTCTACAAATATTGTCTACATTAATATTGTCTACACTATTTCTACAGGTGACGTCAACATCCGAACTTTTAAAGTCCGGCTCCCCCTAATTACAAAATTAACAGGTCCGGACTTTAGAAGTCCGGCCCAGTGCTTTTATGCAATTTAACAAAACCTAATGTTCAACTTGGAATTGTAGCAAATTGTAGTGCTTTATGCAAATTTCTGATATTTGTTGTTAAGAGAGGAGAAGAGAAGAGAAAAGAAGAGAAAAGAGGAGAGATGGCCGGGAGATTGAGCAGCGCTGCATCTCAGGTGCTAGGCGGTAGCGGAGTGGTGAGCAGATCCACCCTCCTCTCCTCCGCCCGCGCCCGCGCCGGCATGGGGCTCCCCGGTTGGGTATGGGTTCATTGGGTTGTATTATACCGATTTGGTTCATTTATTCACATCACAACCATTTATCAAGTTGAAGTTGAAAGAGCTCTCTTTCTCTCCCTCTAGTCTCAAAGAGTAGTGCTTGCGGCTCCTATTCATTTCTAATTGCTCTTGTGCACATGAAAGAGACTTTTGGTTGAATGTATATGATTTTTTTATATGTATAATTGGCATTTTTCTCCACCTACAAAGCGCAAGTTGAATTGAAGCTGCTGAATTGTTTTTACTGTTGCAAAGTACAAGTTGACTGAGATTTCACAAAAAAAAAACATACAATCTTTTTTTTTTTGTGATCAAAACCGACCAAGTCGAACCAATCCAAACCGAACCAAGTCGGTCGGTTTCAAAACCGAACCGACCAATTTGTTGGTTTTGTTCGGTTTTGTTTATTTTCAAACCGATTAACTTCGGTTCGACTTCGGTTGGGGCCAAATAGGTCGACCACCGACCGATGCACACCCCTAAGATTACTCATGATGGGTTAGTAAAATGTTTCTTGGTATTTGGTAGGATTGGTCTGTACTTTGTAGTAATAGTGTTGTCGATAATCAATATTAGAAGTAGTAAGCAGCAGTATGCAACCAATGTTTAATAATAACCTCTGTAATACATGTAGTGCATAGTCAATAAGGTTAGGCTACTTCAGTGGATTGTGTTGCTTAAGTTATTACCTTTTATACTCACATAATGGGTGAGGGTTGCAGTAGATAGCCAATAGGCAGCATCAATCGTCAGCCGACAACCTTCTATTGGTCACAATATAATATTTTTTTATAATTATGATAAAAAGTTGTCCCATTACCATGAGGCTTCTGCTAATACTGGGTCTGGGATGGTCAGGAAGTGCACAGCCTTTCCCCCAAATTATAACCCTGCATCCTCCAGGATGCAAGGTAAAGGCTTACCGCTAATTAACCAAGTTTACGCCCTCAATAGAAGAGTGGCATCAAGTAATGTGTACTCAGTAAAAAAGGCTATTGCCCCTTGAAGTTGAGTGCCTTTCATTTGGATCAAGAAAGAAGCAGGAAGAAATTTAGAATTTATTCAAACACAAGTTGAAGTGGTGGACAACAAAAAGTATCAGCACTGAAATTCTTTACATTTGAAGTATTCCTGGCCGTATATTTGGATTGAACTTCTTTAGAATTTACTCGAACTTCTTTTCATTTGGATCAAATCAATGTTATTGGATTTGGGTTTTGAGTTTAGACTAACTCAGTTTCTTCCTTTTGGAACATTCCTAACCCTAATTTCAACCACCTGGGAAGAAGATTTAGGGCAACATATCCTCGAATTCATCCCAGTAAAAAATTCAAAATCTTTTTTGAGGGGGGGGGGGGGGGGGGGGGGGGGGGGGGGGGGGGGGGGGGGGGACAGGTGGCCGGAGGGTGGGTGTGGATTGGGAGATAATTTTAAATTTTGAGCATGGCATTATGGTCCAAAAAAAAATTAGGGTACCAAGTTGGAAAAAAATAGTTCAGGTATTAAGTTGAAAAACTGAAATAGTTGAGGATATCAAAGTACAATTAAGCCAAGAACAAACACAAGTCTTTGATTGACTGCTTGATCCGTAGTCAAAAACATGTTTGTTTCAATAATACTCGAGCTTAACAAGTGTATCATGGAAAATCTGAAGCACAGACAAGATCGAGAGTAGTGGATGAGGAGGAGAAGAGAAGTGAAGGGGAGCGGTAACGTAGAGGAGAGAGGGAGGAGGACTAGAAAATCATGGCACTGATGGGATCATGGGCGCTGGGTTGGAGCGGCAGGCCTGCGCGCGACAGTAAGGTGCAAACACAACCAAGAGTTCATTTTGTTCACTCTCTACTAAAAATTGACATGTGTCAAATTAAAGATAAAAATTACTTTGGTGGTTGAACAAAATTACTTCCAAAATAGTTTATGTGAATGAATTTAATACGTGCCATTTTTTAGTGGAAGGTGGGTTTTATGTGGATGAATTTAATACGTGTCAATTTTTAGTGGAAGGTGAACAAACAGTTAGTTTTGATGGGTGAACAAAAATGGACTCCACAACCAATACTAGCGGAGGGAAAGAGAATTGTTGGCAGCTTTAAAAGATGGTTAGGGGGTGATGGTGATTAGATAGTTAATATGGTTTTTTAAGGATTTAGTAGTATAGGAAATAATTTAGTTAGGAATAATGATTAACAAATTAATAATGAGGGACATTTTTAAAAAATTATTTAGAAATAGGATAAAAAATATATTTAGTAAAATAAAATCTTAATTCTGGAAAGAAAGTAATAATAATAATTAAAAGGATTATTTAGCAAATGTCTTCATTGCAAATGTTGAAACTAGCATATACTTTTACTATTTTTTTTTAAACTTGCAAATGACTCCATTTTTTTTGTACGGAACAATAGATATACTCCCACTTTTTAAAATATATTTTGCTGTTTACGATGAATGGGGGTTATTTGTTAGTTAAAAAAATATAAAGGTATATATTAGTTTCAACATTTGGAATGAAGACAATTGCTAAAATATCAATAATAATAATAACACAAATTAACGTTAATAGTACTAACTTAGTAGTATATTTAGATACTAAAAAATTAGAAGGGAACGGGGTTAAGTGACCTCTTTCTGTACCGTTACGGTTGTCCTTGTGGTCTCTCGGGATCCTTTTGGGGTGTTTGGTAGGAGGGAAAAGTGGAAGGAAGAAAAATAGATGAGAGAAAAGTGAAGGAAAAGATTCATTTCTCTTGTTTGGTATGGAAGAAAAATAGGAAGAAGAAGTGGAGGGATTACTTTTTTCTATAACCTAAGAAATCAAAACCCCCCAAAAGTGGAGGCTTGTATTAATTAACAATTATACCCCCTATGAATGTATTATTTAAAAATTATTTATGAAGTCAAATGGTAAATAAGTGTTTTTAGTTGAGGGTAGAATTGGTAAACCCTATATTTTTTTTACTTTCTTCCTTCCATTTTTTCTTTCATACCAAACAAAGAAAAATGCATCTCTTATCTTTTCCATCCTTGCTACCAAACACAAATGAAGGAAATGATTTTCCTTCCCATATGGAAGGAAATGATTTTCCTTTCCATATGGAAGGAAAATGTATCCTTATCTTTTTCCTTCCTTTCACTTTTCCATCCTTCCTATCAAACACAACATTTGTTTTAACTTGACTATTTGGTATTTTTCACGTAGTTATTTACTCTATATTAAGTAATTTTTGGTAAGCGATTTTCTCAAAAATAATAGTACGATGTTACCTATCTTCTGCTTATGTTATAACTCTCGGTGTAAAATCTTTTATATCAATTCTCTCTATCATTATATATTATTTTTATGTTCTTATCGTGTAGTTATTTACTCTCTATTAAATTATTTTTGGTAGCTATTTTCTAAAAGCTAGTATGGTGTTATGTATCTCCTATGCTTGCTTATGTTATAACTCTCGGTGTAAAATCTTTTAAATCAATTCTCTCAATCTTTATGTATTGTTTTCATGTTCTTTTAGTTCGTATACTATTGATGACGTATTGTTGGGGACCTAAGTAATTCAAGAAAAAATAATAATCAAGTATTCATGTTAAATTAAAATTCACATCTTTTTGTCATCCCAAAACACCATAAAATGACCTATTTTCCTTGGCCTCGTTTGGTTCACGGAAAGGAAATGAATTTACGGAAAGGAAATGAATTCCCTGTGTGTTTGATTGCAAGGTGGAAAAATACGTGGAAAAGAAATTAATTCCATGGAATTATTTTCCTAGGAAAAAATTCCATGAAATTTTAAAATTTTCCATGGAAAACTTAATTTGATTGTTTGATTGTCATTATTTTCCATGGAAATAATTATTTTCCATGGAAAATGATATTTTCCTATGGGTTAGATAAGTTTCATTTTCCACCATTTTAGAAGAAAATATGGAAAATGATAGTTTTTTGGAAAATAATTCCATGGAAAATATAAGCTATCAAACACTACAATTGGTGGAAAATTTGTGGTGGAAATATTTTCCATGGAAAAAACGCCCAATCAAACACAGCCTATTTTCCATGGGAATGGAAAAGTAGAATTTATGTCACATTTTCTTTCCATTGTTTGGTAAAACAAGAAAACTACCTAGGAAAGGAAATATAACAATGTTCCAATAATATCCTTACCTTTTAAAATAAAAATAATATTATAAAAAATAACATTAATGGTAAAATAAGCAATGACACATGGTTATTTTTGTCATAACTTTTGTAATAAATGTTGCGAAAGGAGGAGGAAAAATCAATCCCATGGGTGTTGAGTGGAACCATATTCCCACCAATTTTTTCCTTGTGAGGAAATTGATTACCAAGTTTGTGGCTACCAAATAAAGGAAAAGAACAACTTTTTTTTTCTTGGTTTCTTAAATCCGTGAATCAAACGAAGAGTATACTGGTGGTGCACAAACTATCAATTTTCAGCAAATAATTGAGTGTACCATTGATTGTACACCTTTAATGTACTTTTCTCTTTGTAAATATCATTTCTTTTTGGCTTTTTATATGGGCACAACCAAATGTTATCAAGGCTAGTCCGAATTGTGGCTAGCCTAATTTTTTTTTTGAAGAAGGCTAGCCCAATATTTTGATTGGGGCTGCCCAAATTTCCCTCCTCCCCCCAAATTAACCCATCTGAACTTCTCAACTTCTCTCTCTTCCATCTGAACTCCTCTCTCTCTTCCAAAACCGTCAACCCCCTCCTCTCTCTTCCACTCCATCTCCTCCGACTCACTCGAAGCTAGGTCGTCGACTTCTCGTCCGCCCTCCTCCTCTTTCCCGAACAAGAGCAATGGCACCGAAAACTTTTTCGCAAACAAGGGTACCCATTGTTTCTTAAATTTTTTCTATCCGAAACCCTAGAATTAATCTCGTGTGCTGTTTGTTTCATTCATTGTTTTAATTGCAAGTATTTCAATAAGAATTAAAGTGTTTTAAATCCAAATAACACTCACGAACATAGGAGAATGCATGTGTCGACGTGGACTGCCCATTCTTCTAGCAGTCCAATCCTTAACATGGACTGCTAGAAGAATGGGCAGTCCGCAGTTACACAGGCTATGACTTGGACTGTCCAACTCTCTGACAATCTAACATAAAGACTGGACTGTCAGAAGAATGGGCAGTCCAAGTCACAGCATGTGTAACTTTGGACTGCCCACTATTCTGGCAGTCCAAATAGAAACTGGATCGCCAGAAGAATGGGTAGTCCAAAGTTAAACATGCTGAGGACTTGGACTGCCCATTCTTCTAGCAGTCCAACTTTCAGTCTGGACTACCAGAGAGTTGGACAGTCCAAAACTAAACATGCTCTGACCTGGACGATTGTTAGCAGTCCATAGTTATAAATTTTAATATATAATTAAGATTAAATATTAGTCATGAGAAGAAGAGAAAGGAGAAGGACGTTGAGGCCGGGCCTGAAAGAAAATGTCTTGCAGCATCAGATCGCAAGGTGCGTACAGCTGGTAGAGTTCTTGATAAAGTGCTAACAATCAAAGAACCAGAACCTGTCTCACAGGTAAGGACCCGTGGAACGAAACATGTTGCAAGTCGTTTGAAGAAGCCGATGAATCGTCGTGATGATTCATCTTCTGATGATGATGTACCCATTGCTCGAAAGAGAGGTGACGATGGATCCGGTCCATCCGGTCCTTCTCTGTAGTCGAGGAAACGGAATATACTGGCCCAATTGGTTGCTCGATATTGACGTCAATTGAGAACCATATTCTTATCAAATCTGGAAGGAGCGGTTAGTTGATTATCTTAAATATAGAATAACTATTGTAATGCCTGTGGTTCGTATACGTATTATGGAATACGTGTACGTATTTATCTTACATTGCATAATTCCTGGTTTAGCTTTTTCTTTGTCTTGGTTTATTCTTGGTTCGGGTTGGCTTGGTTCGGTTTGGATTGCTATTGGTTCATCATGGACCAAGGGTGAACCCCCTACCTACCACCACCACTACCATTTATTAACCATTCTTCCTTCTCTCTCTTCATTACTCTTCTTCCATTTACTTCTTCACCTACCAGAGAGAGAGAGAGAGAGGTCTAGGCAAGTGAAACTTGCTTCATGGAGGATCTCCAATTTTATTGCTTCATTCTCTTCCTTACAGCATTTTAACTTACTTTAGTACTTGGCATTTCCACTTTCCATGGCTAGATTCTTGTAGATCTAAGTTTATTTTATTTTCAAATTTCCTGGGTTTTGATCTACTTAACCTTGTTATTTCTGAGCTTTGATGGTTCCATGTTGTAGAGCATTTTATTCTGCCCCGTTTTGACCTATGAAAGTTCGGATTTGGGCTCCGGATGATGGAGTTATGAAGCTTGAGAACTTGGCTCTCATGGTGTTCTTCTTCTCAGGATTTTGGAGAAGATGAACTGTGCTTGACTTGGACCGCATGAATATTTCATGCGGCAAGTGTTCTCTTGAGCCGCATGGCTGAAAGTTCTAGAGCCGCATGAGGGTCGAACTCATCTACCCGCATAACTCGCTCAATCCCTCGCCGTATAATATTCTGAACTTCTTGAGCCCCATGAAATGCTACCCTTAGCCGCATGCGCCCTTCCCGCTGGCCGCTTGGGACCCCGTTTCTTCCAGTCGCATGAATGATCTGACTCAGTCTCATACGCCCCTCTCTTCCCGCTGCCGTATGGGACCCCGCTTCTTCCAGCCGCATGAATGATCTGACTCAGTCTCATATGCCCTCTCTTCCCGCTGGCCGCATGGGACTTTACTTGACCCAGCCGCATGAGAACTTCTTTCCAGCCGCATGGAACTCGCTCGACCCCAGCCGCATAGTACCCCGCACTTCTTGAGCCGCATAGGCCTTGCTTCCGCGAGCCGCATGAGAACTTTCTTCCAGAGCCGCATAAGCGCGGAACCCAGCAACCGCATGAGGTCGAGTCCATCCTCAGCCGCATAGGGTTCGCCCCTCCCCGCTAACCGCATATGACCCTCCTCTTAGCTCAGCCGCATCAGCCGCATGTGCCTGACCCTATCTAGCCGCATGGGCTGTTCTCTCCCCAGCCGCATGGGATCATTCCTGGCCGCATATGCCTGAGCCACATGGCTCTCCAATAGCCCTATGTACTATTATTTTATTATTATTTGCCCATGTCTTGTAAATTCCCTATTGTATATTTTTACGCACATTTTATATCTTTACGCCTTTTGTCCTGAACTTGATAATCACGATTTGATTGAAATAACAATTGTACATGGCATGGTGTGGCAAGGAACTAGCATGACATGATAGTGGCCCGTCGTGGCGCACTCCTGACAAGTAGACCTGACATGATATATCTTGATAAGCTGTTGCGACGGCTACCTGACATGACATGACCTGTATAATTAATCCGGACACCGTGGACGATTATGCTTGTACAAATAATCCAGTCCTGTCTTGCATTATATCTAGGAGGGGACTTCTGAGTACCACGGTCAGGAGTACCTACTGAAATGGACTAAGGCTAATAACTAGATTATTACATTAGTCATAAAGAGATCTCCCAGCTATAGGCAATCCCGTTACCTGGGCACGCCTTGGGATCTGTAGCCTGCCGTCGAGTAGGGCACATTTCCAGCACATTGTCATGTGTTGCACCCTTCAAGCTACCTAAGGGTACATTCGTTTCCTGGACGATGTACCCACCTGAATTCAACTCTAATCTTTCAACCCGGTAACCTGGATGGACTGCAGCAGGACTTGTGGCTGTGGAGTAATCTCACTGCATCTTGCTAGTAACTAGGCCTGTGATAACCCTAGTTAGTTAAAGTATCAAGCCATAATTCTTGCTTGGCCGTGAAATGATTGGATGGAGTCTAACCAGTCTAGCCTTGTTCTGATTCTGTTCCAGATTATTACATGACCAGAATGCCTGTATTTATTTTACCGATAAATGGGAGAATTCCAAGTTCTGTTCAGACGAAGGGTTACAACCCGATCCTTGTTTGGTTTACGGGCTGTAACCTAGTTATCTGAATAGTTTCATGGTTATCTCGTCGTATATCACCTTGGTGTAATTTTTTATCTTCAGCTCTTACTTTTAATTATACTCTTGTGCTGATTGCTGGTTTTAGTTCCTAAGTGAAGCTTCCTTTGTGGCACTTTTTCTTTCTGGGATCTGACCCAGCTGGTTTTGTATGGCCAGATACCGGAGCAGCACCAGAGGATCTACCGACCTTCCAGCCACACGGTGACCACTAGACGGAATCCTGGCAACGAGTGGGTTATTTTTGGCTCTCCCACTCTATTGTAAAATTATTCTTTTGAGGCGTTTAGCCGCCGAGCAAGTGTTAGCTCGTGTACATTTTACTTACTGTCTGCCTAGGGCTGTAACATGATTGGCAACCTAGGGTTGATCATGTATGACTAAAACTCTTGCTAGTCATCACATTTTGTAACGACTAGCTTCATGATCAGCTGAATATGTAATATTTGGGACGCCTTACTATTGTATATTTGGTGGTCTTACATCTTGTAACATCTACTTATTTGCTTGTGATTGAGACACTAGGCTTGTTATTGACCATAGGAGACTGATGGCTTGTAGATAAACCCTCATATATCTAGACAGCCGTGACCGTATAGTGGAGTGGATCACATTTCATTATACGTAGCTGGCTATCACTACAAAAAAAGTGTCTTTTTGGGATGACACTATTAAGAACACGAGTCTAAAACGTCCTAAAAATGTAGTTATGGGGACGACTATTTTCTTGGTAACAAAAAAAGTAGTATTTTTTTGGGACTGATTATGGAAATGGATCTCTGTTTGGGACTAATCAAACTTTCTGTCCCAAATAATTCACATTATCGTCCCAAATAGCTCGGCGGGAATGTCAAGTATTTGGCGGCTAATTGCCAAATTTTTAGGGGAAAACGTTTTCATCCATACGTCCCCATCCTGACCGTTCGATCGATGACCTAAATCTAGACCGTCCATTCCAAAACCATTCAGACTTTATTAAAAAAAATTAGTAAAATTAAAATAAATAAAAAGTTGGCAAAGTCTGTGTGTTTTATGTAAGAAATAAGTGTTGGGGAGGGTTTACAATTCTTCAAATCTTTATTTCCTTTTCTTCTCTCTTTCTCTCCCGAGCCCTAAAGAGAACGAAGGCGGCGAGGTTCCTTTCCTTCTCTTCCGAGCCTAAAAGAAAAGAAGACGGCGAACATGACAGGTAATCTTTCTCTCTTTCTCTCCCTCCTTCGTTCTCTCCTCATTTTTAGGGCAAATTTTGGGGGAAAACATTTCCAACCGGATTGCTTTACGGCGACGAGTTCTATGTCTGCCCCGAGTTCTATGTTAGTCCCGTGGAGAGGTCGGTGAGGTAGTTGATGAATATCTCCTTTACTCTCCGTGGAGAGGTCGAGAAGGAGTTCATCGAGGAGGTGACCAAGGAAGGGATGGTCCAGCTCAAGGGGCATAGGTCGGTTGGTGGGGTTCGTACTTCCATATATAATGCCATGCCACTGGTAGGAGTTAGTATTATGGTTGCGTTCATGAAGGATTTCCAAGTAAGGCATATGTAGTTAGTATTATGGTTGCATTCAATTTCCTTCTAGTACTATAATATGCATTTATTTTGTTCTCGATGAGAGTATGATTTGGATTTTCTTATTTCTTGTGTTACTTTAGTAGTAGTAGTTGTTGTCGTTCTCGTGTCATTTATCTCTTCAGTTGTTGCTATCAAGTGCCATATAACTCCAAATTAGGTGCGGATGCTACTCCTACAAAGTGGTTGCAGAATAATTTTGGCTATAGTATTGTTTATTATCCAAATTAAAACATTGGACTCATAAATTTATTTGCCTATTCTTTTGAGCAGAAACACACTAGCAACATTTGCTTTTACTTGGCCAGGAATAATTTATTATTCTACTGATGTCACATTGTTGTTATCTGTATAATGTATATATGATTGCATTATGTTGACAAAAATTTCCGATTGGAAGAGAACTTGTCGTTTACCATTGCTTCCTTCCTTTCCACTTCTTCGACCTGATCTCCTCTTTGACAGGAATTGTCCGCATCCTATGCAGTGATGCTTTTTGGTGAAATCGTTTCTAGCTTATCCTTATTTTTTAGATCACTAAGCCAGGAAAACATTAGCCATGTCAAGGCATTTTTTTTTCATCCTACACGGACACTATGAGAACATGACTTCTTATAAACTGGTATCTCTATGCCTAACTGCTCAGCCTCACTAATTCATGCCAATTTTTCTAACTTATAGCAATTAATAATCAATAAAAAGGAATAAGAAGAAGTTTTTGAGAGAGACTCCTTTGATATTTGTGTAGTTTTAATGCTTATTCCTACAAATATTGTCTTTCCTGAGGAATAATTTGTAGCCCCTAAGTTGTTAATTGTGACAAGCTCCATTAGACTAATTTTCTGCTATATTTGTATAGTTCTTGAGAAATAATTTGTTCCCTCTTAAGTTATAGTAGCAAGCTCCATTACGATATGCTTCCGTTGTATAGTGCTAAAGAATGTTCACATTTTCGGTTACTTAAGTTGTCATTTTTGAAGTTTGGGTTGTTAACAGCCGATATTGGAGATAATGGATACATCAAGCCTTGCAGTATTTGTGAATGTTGAACTTCTGAAGGTGGGATCATCAATGGATAGTTAACATATGGACAATAGTTAACTGTGAAGGGATCACAGGGATTCCATGTGACACATTATATGGAAGTCATCGTCATCTTGTTTTTTTAAAAAGAAAAAAGTTTCTAATGGCCATGTCCAACAATAAATACATCGAGGTAGTCTTCCTGTATGTAGTGTAGTTATTCCTGCTATACATTCTGGAAAGAAATCACATGTGTCATTTGCATTATGCTTTGTGTTGTTTATGTACAATCATTTCTTAAAGGTGGCACATTACAAACTATATGAATGCTCTATTTTTTACTGTGCTACTTTATTTCTTTCCTAGAATGTTTAATTTGGCGGTGTGAGTAGACTTTTGAGTTTGTGATGGATCAGATGTGATTCTGTCTGCTTCTCCATGTTCAAATAAAATATGTGTTTTGCTATTATTAGTGATTGATGTACTCATTTGCATATCTATGAAAAAGTACAATGTTTGGAATTTCAAAATTGCACCTCTTGCTAAAATTTCTATATTAAATATTTAACTTGTGCTAATGCCTAAGACTCTTTTCTTCCTCTCTTATGTGGTACATTTGTCTCTTTCCTATACCAACCAATTGACTAGGTAACTTGTACGAGAACCCTTTAGTTTCTAGGGCAGGAAAGGATGCAAATGTCAAAAAGTTGATACGTCATCTAGTACAAATGTAAGAGGGTTCTTCGAGGGGACAAGAAAAATGTAGAATAGGGTTTTTTTTTACAAGGTATTAAGAACTTTTGTAGGCCTTAAGGTTTGCTTGGTACCATCTCTTTTTTTCTTCCAGAAAGTTGATCAAGGAAAAGTAGATTTGAACTTCTACGATATGTAACCATTTCTGACAAATAATTGTAGTTTATACAATTAAACCACAAAGATACTATATGGATTTATGGCAGAGGAATATGTTATAATTATCACTAATCAGCTTATCATTGTCATTTTGTTATCTACTATGACACTCACCAATTTTAAAGCTTATATTAATTTTTAGTTCAGAACTAGCAAACTCAATCCATTTGGACATTATATATCTATATTGTACAAATTGATTTAAGTTTTTATCTTCTTTATAGCAATTTGTATACCGACAGCCACATGTTCCTGGGATGAGGCCAGGTGGTGCTCCTATGGCCAATTTTTTCTTGCCAATGGTCCAGCCGGGTTAGCCCCAGAGACCAGAAAGATGAGTTCTTGATACTACATTGATAGGTAATATCTATACCTTGTTCTTTTCTGACTGTATACATTAGAGATATTATTGTCCGTTGAGTTATCTAAATTGAGCTTGAACTGAGTTGGGTATCATGAGACTGTCCAATGAGCATAAAGAATTTGGTGCATGTATGATGGATTTTATTGGTTTTTGTACCAGAATCATCGGAATATTGAAGGAATGAGACTAATATTTATAGCTAGGTTCTTGTTAATTTCCAAGACACACGTCTCTAAATAATTGACAATATGAATATCCATACAAGTTTACATGCTTTGACAATTAAGAGTGAAAATTAGAAAAATAGCTTAAAAAGTATGCAAAAATAGAATTACCAATATGGAAACACAGGTTGTTGGACGAGCATGGTTGACACAAGCCAAAACTCATGTATCCACTCTGAATGCAATCTAGAGAGGCATGCTTACGGTTTATGCAATTGAGTTATAGCTCACTTCTTCCGTTGATGTGTCCGTTGAGTTATCAAGATGAACTAAATGAAATGACAGAAACGATGCTTGGCTGCCATAGAGGTGGATAGGCCCTCTATGAGTTGATGGTAACTGCCAAGAGTTATTCTTAACAGTAGTAATGTAACTATCCATCTTTTATATATTTGATGTTAATTTCTGAAAACATCAAGCATTTTATTGTTACCAAATTCTAGTCCTTGTGTCTTTTTTTTTGGACGGGTGATATCAGATATTAGTGCAACTGTCCACATTTACTTATTTCTATATTAGCTGATTTTAAAAACTACAAGCATATTTCTTGTTATCATGTTCTGGTGCTTTTCTTATGCCTTATTTACTAGACAGGTAACTCTGGATTATCAAAGAATAAGAATTACTTCTTGTTATCATGTTCTGGTGCTTTTCTTATTGATATCATCTTTCCTTTACATAATTATTTAATTATTATCTCTATTTTTTACTTGAATTATTTCTTGTGTTGCAGGTTTTCAAGTAGAAAGTTATATATAACTTGACACCATCATCACCAGATGGTTATATTCCTTTAGTTCTTCAACCTGGTTGAGATGTCAACAATAGTGAGGGTTAGGTTAAAAAATTATATTGATAAACGATTATATTTCAAGTTGATTTCATAATAATTATTTTGTCTTGCTTTGATGCTATAAGATCTTACTGATCATAAAGATGAAAGCATGATCATTATTTAATTTATAAATAGACATTGGAGGAGATTTCTCAATCAGCTAAGCTTAGATTGCATAAGGATGCTTGGGTTGGGTGATGAACGTTGTGCAAGAAGATGGGCCAAGCATTGAAGATTCATGGATCAAAAAAGAAGTGAGTAATTGGATCAATATATTATGTGCATATTTTCACTCGTATCATTGCATCCCATGTTCTAATCTTGAATGTCTACCTTTGCGACATCAAGTACATGTAATAAAAATGTTAATGTATGTATATCAATATGGAAACTCATTTTTCTCTATATACATATACAATAGCAAGACTTCCTGTCTTCCAGCTCTGATTAATAGTCTTATAGTGTGTCATTTCTCTTATAACTAATCTACTCAATACCTACACTATTATCATTGTTATTTAGTTTTTGTCATTAGTTTTACTCATTAATTTTTTGTTTCCTAGTCATGATATTGAACTTATCAGGTTTCATGGCTTGATGTTTTTTAAGACTTTAATTACTGAAACAATTGCTAGACTGGAGGTACTTACTTTTGGGCTGCAAGTGCAGGTACACACTTCAACTTGTTCCTTGACTTTCTAGTTCAGTTCAACTTTTCTCTCAAGTATTGTTTCTTTATAACTTCCATTTTGTTGGAGTGATATGCACATGATTTAACTTAATGGTACTGAAGCATATAAGGGGTATATTTAGCTAATAGGATCTGTTCTTTAGGTACGATGAGCCATAGACTTACGCTTATGAGGATCTACTTTCTAGTATATGAGAGTATTATATTATGTACTGGAGCTTATTACAACTATATATTTCTTGGTGTGCCAAATTATGCCATTAACAGTGCTATATGTTGCAAATAGAATTTACTAATAAGTTGACTTCGACATCCTTAAAATTTGGCACACTAGAAAATAATCTAGACCTTACTGCTGTTCAGTGTCAGAATTGATCAAGTATAACTTGGGGTGGTTTCTTTTTTGGAGTATGATTTTTGGACTCTGAATTTGCATACTGCCTGTAAAGTTTGATTCTCCATTTTCTTTCTTTCAAGTTGTAATTTGTATTTATTACATTGGTTTCTTTTCTGAACTATGATTTTTGGACCGAATTTTGCATAGTATGAATTTTACATAGTCTCGTATCGGTATCTGTATCTGTATCAGTATTGGCTACAACCTCTCCGGATTGAGAGCAAGAAGTTCCTTTGTAGCCCAAGAAAGCGAGTAACTTCTTTTTTCCAGTTGCCATTCCCTAGCTAGTTTCTACCTGTTCTGAATGTTCCGATCAGAGCTTATGCTTGCCGTTGCTGAAGGGATGTGCAGTGCAGTAACACACACACACACACACACACACACACACACACACACACACACACACACACACACACACACATATATATATATATATATATATATATAGTTTCCATTTAAAATGTTTTCCAAATTTTTCTTTTTCACTTAAAGCTTCCTTTTTTCCTACTCTTTAATTTTTTTTGTAAGTAGATGGAAAGACCTGATTGATCCTTTTGTCTTGATTTAAACATTCACAAAATAATGTAGTGTAGTCTGTACAAATTGGTTTGCATAGTTTGAAACTTCTTGTCTTTCTTTTCTGGAGGTCTATACAGCTGGCAGGTCCTTGCTAATATATTGACATGTCTTAATTTCATTTGCAGGTCCTTCAAAAGCATTCTGGATTTACTTAAATGATGGAGGAAAATTCTTGTGATGGAAATTTTTTTGGGTTAATTTTGTGAATGTTTGATAGATGATTCAAAAACACGGTGTAGTGCTTAATGTTTTGGGTTCATAATTTTGTATGTAATGGTGGAGATGATGGGTTCATTTTGTAGGTGATGGTGTGGGTGATGTATTCTGTGTTAGATTTATTTTGTAAATGATGGTAAAAGATGCTTAATGTTAAGCTTTTCTATTGTTTATCAATTGAACATTATAGTTATATATGGATTTCGTTTTCTTCTACTTAATGTAATATATTTTTCTATTTTGTAAATGATAGTAAAGAATGCTTGATGTAGTTAAGCTTTTTTTGTATGGGAGATCCGACTCCTGGAGATACGTCTGAGGACAAGCTCGACAATGGCCCATGATCATATAAATTATGTTATATATGTATTTAAATTGTATGTTTTATAGCTGAAAAATGTAAACAATAATTTCATATGTATTACTTTTGGGACGGTTATGTAATTGTCCTAGATATAAACGACATCCTTTTGTGACGTTGACAAATTTTTCTAGGACGGATGTTATTCGTCACAAGCTCTTTTATTTTGGGACAGTTTAGTAAACCGTCATAAACATATAATAATTCAAACTCTTTTGGTACGGTTAGATTTTTCGATCCTAAAAATAAATTAGGACGGCATTTTTCGTCCTAAAACTTTTTGCCACGCCACCCTAATAGCACTGTTACATTCCGTCCTAAAATTTGTCCCAAATTAAGATTTAGGACTGATTTGGGCCTTTTTAAGACGAATTTTTGGCGTCCCAAAAAGACACTTTTTTTGTAGTGGTCTGCCCCCGCTCTCCAGTGTTCTGGTTCTGGGGCGTGACACTATTCAAAAAAAAATACTTGTACTTAATATCGGAAGTTTTTTTATAAATTTTTTTATTTACAGAAAAGCTCGTGCCTTTTGAGGGTAATAAACCATGCAAAGATGTGCAGTACGTGGGGATTTGACAAGTTGAAAGAGAGTGTGAAGGCCAAAATCACCCCCACCGGATTGCAAAATTTGGCAAAATACTCGTATCAGATATTGGACCACGCAATGATATCTGCGTTTGTGGAGCGTTGGCATCCAGAAACCAATAGTTTCCATTTTGCAGACGGAGAGTTGACAATCACCCTTGATGATGTGCACCACATTTTGGGGCTTAGAGTTGACGGTCGTCAAATGGCGATGGATTATTCTGAGGGTGACTTTGAGATGTATGATGAGCTTGTGGGACTGGTCGCCAATTCTCTTGGGGTTGAGACGGAGACTTTTGTCAGCCTTCCCGAATTTAAGAAGTCATATGGAGTTCCGTTAAGTTTTTTGAGGAATACATTCTGTTCCGACGACTCCGACTCCGACTCCGACTCCGACGACGACTCTGACGATGACGATGCTAGTGACGACTCCGTGGCCCGGGCATATATATAGTTTATCCTAGGGGCCATCGGCGTTACCGACAAGTCCGGGATCGCGATACATGCCAAATATCTAAACAATCTTACGGACTTGAATACTGTAGATGAAGTATCATTCGGAAGTGGTATCCTAGCACATCTCTACCGCGAGCTTGGTGCTGCATCTCGAGTCGAGTCGAAGACAATAGCTGGTTGCCAGACTCTGCTCCTTGTAAGCAAATAATACCCTATAGTGTTTATAGGTAATATAAAATTCTTTCGATAACGATGACATTATTATATTTTACATTTACAGGCGTGGATATAAGAGCATTTTCCGATGCTGAAGAGGGCGACTCTTAATAGAGATTATGATGAGCAGATGCCTAGGATGTATAAATGGAAGCCGGCTAAGATAGATACCAGACATTATGACTATGCGTATCTGAATACTCCGTGACTATGTGTATGTGACTAGTATTTATGAGTAGCTGAATACTCTGTGACTAGTAGACTATGCTACTCTGTAACTCTTTGTAACGCCCCAGAACCAGAATACTGGAGAGCGGGGGCATACATAGCCAGCTACGTATAATGAAATGGAATCTACCTCACTATACGGTTACGGCTGTCTAGATATATAAGGGTTTAACTACAATCCATCAGTCTCCTATGGTCAATAACAAGCCTAAATGTCTCAATCTCAAGCAAGCAAGTAAAGTTACAAGATGTAAGATCACCAAATATGCAATAGTAAGGCGTCCCAAATATTACATATTCAGCTGATCATGAAGCTAGTCGTTACAAAATATGATGACTAGCAAGATTTTAGTCATACATGATCAACCCTAGGATCTGTCAATCACGTTACAGCCCGTAGGCAGACAGTAATAAGGTATGCAATACGAGCTAACAGACGCTCGCCGGCAAAATGCCTCAAAATAAAAATTTTACAATAGAGTGGGAGAGCCAAAAATAATCCACTCGTTGTCCTGGTTACGCCTGGTGGTCACCATCGGACTGGAAAGTCGGTAGATCCTCTGGAGCTGCTCCGAAATCTGGCCATACAAAACCAGCTGGGTCAGACCCCAGAAAGAGCAAGTGCCACAAAGGAGGCTTGACTTAAAAACTAAAACCAGCATATCAAAAATAAATAAATATTACAGTAATTATGAAAGAGCCTGATAATAAAAGAAACAACAACAGTCATATTAGAGTACGAGGGAACCATTCAAGTAGCCAGGTCACAACCCTTAAACCAAACAAGGACCGGGGTTGTAACCCTTCACCTGAATAGAACTCCGTCTCTAAATCTTGTTGGTAAGGTAAAACATAACAAGCATGACGTGGGGTGCAATAAGACAATAAACGAAGAAAGGACTCAGAACTGCTCCGGGAGCCAGGTTACAACCCTTAAACCAAACAAGGACCGGGGTTGTAACCCTTCACCTAAACAGAACTTAGCCTCTGATCTTTATTGTTAAAAGTGACAATCATGTGACCAAGCCTGCAATAATCGAGCACTGAAACTATACCATACAATCGCTCACGCCCAATCAGTGACTACGGCTTTCTACATTAACTAACTAGGGTTATCACAAGCTTAGTTACTAGCAATGTGCAGTGAGATGTTCCTCCAACCACAAGTCCTGCAGCTAATCCAGGTTATCCAGGCAACTTGGATTCATTTAAGCAATGTCTCGTTATTTTCTATATATCAGTGAATCTAGACTTGTGCCCTACTCGTCGGCAGGCTGCAAGTCCAACAATGGTGGCCGGGATAACGGGATCGCCTGTAACTAGGAAAATCTCTCATGACTACTGGATTATTTCTAGTTATTAGCCTTAGTCCTTTTCAGTGGATGTCCCTGACCGTGGTACTCAGGGGTCCCTGTCCTAGACATGATGTAAAATATTACCGGTTCATTTGTATAAACACAATCATCCACGGTGTCCAGGCCATTCAATCTTGTCATGACATGTTAGCCGTCGCAACAGCAATCGAGATATATATATCATGTCATGTTCACTGTCAGGAGTGCGCCACGATGGGCCACTATTATGTCATGTTATTTGTCAAGAGTGCACCACAACGGATCACCGTTGTGTCATGGAACATATTTGAAATTAATATGGTATAAGCATATATATAATGACTAAATATAAACAGGGTGCAAGGGTTGTGGAGGGATCATGTGGCTCAGGGTGAGGGGGGGCGCATGCGGCTCTGAGAGAGCGGGGTTCATGCGGCTGGAAAGTAGAGGGTGCATGCGGCTGAGCAGAGCCATGCGGCATTGGTTGGAGGAAAAGGGCGCATGCGGCTCTTGGGACAACAAGCTCATACGGCTGGGAAGGAGCGGTTCCATGCGGCTGAGATAAAGGGCCTCATGCGGCTGAAATGGCAGGGGCTCATGCGGCTCGGAGTGAGAGGGGCGCATACGGCTCTGAGAGAGTGGGGTTTATGCGGCTCAGGGAATCGAGCCATATACGGTCAGGAAAGTTTACGCGGCCAAGAAGTCCATGCGGCCAAGAAGTTCATTTGAGTCATGCGGCTGGGAAGGCCATGCGGCCAAGAAGGGAACTTGCAACATGAGAAGCCATGCGGCTAAGTCCATGCGGCTGGAAATTCATGCGGCTGAATACTGTTCTTCTTCTTCTCCATTATCCAGAAAAGGAGAACCAGGAAGCCATTGCTTCTAAGCTCCACATATCCTTCATTCCAAGCCCAAATCTGAACTTCCATAGGTCAAAATGGGATAGAACAAAATTTTCTACAACATAGAACCATCAAAACTGGAAAATAACAAGGTTAAATAGATTAAAACCCAAGAAATCCGAAAATACAATAAACTTAGATCTACATGAATTTAGCCATGGAAATTAAAATACTAAGTACTAAAGTGTCTTAGAATGGAGAACGGAAGACATAAAAATGGAGTTCTCTCGTGAAGCAAGCTGCACTTGCTGGCGGGAAATGGGATAGGTGAAGCTCTACGCAGGAGGAAGAAGAAGAAGTAATTGTAGAGTTATGAGGAGAGAGAAAAGTTAGGTGAGATATAAATGGGGATGGTGGTGGTAGGTAGGGGTTTTCCTTTGGTTCTTGATGAACCCAAAGCAAACCAAGCCATACCGAACCAACCAAGAATAACCAAGCAATTTAAGATGCCTAAATAAATCAATCAAGGAGTCATGCAATACGAGTCAAAATATGTATACGTATACCATAATACGTAATACGAACCACGGCCATTACAAATGTACCCACCTTAAAATAATTTCGTCCTCGAAATTTAAATTAAGAGGCTAGAGAAACAATGACAAGCTATACTAATCACAGACAAGTTATACTAAGCATTTTACCATGCAATCATTCATTCAAGCAAGGAATCGAGAGCATAAGGCATAAGAAAGACATTATACCTTACGGGTCAAACAGGTCGGGATATCGCGATCGGATATCATCCTCACGCTCCCACGTTGACTCACCCAAGGAGTGATGACCCCAAGCAACACGGACTAACTTGATAGTCTTGTTCTTGAGTATATTCTCTCTTTGGTCTAATATGGATACAGACCTCTCCTCATACGAAAGGTTGGTACCAACAACCAATTTCGAATGATCCAGGATATGACTCGGGTCCGGGATATACCATCGTAGTTGGGATACATGGAACACGTCATGCACCTCACTCAGAGACGGCGAAAGAGCGAGACGATAGCACACATCTCCTACTCGCTCCAGAATATCGAACGATCCTATATACCTAGGACTAAGCTTTCCCCGTACGTCGAAACGAATGACGCCACGGTTAGGCGAGATCCTCAGGAATACATGGTCGTCGACAGAAAATTCAAGGAGACGCCGATGAGAATCGGCCCAATGGCGCTGACGATCTTGTGCAACGCGAAGATGATCTCTGACTCTCCTGACCACCTCGATTGTCTGAGTGATCATCTCTGGACTAAGCATCTGCCTCTCTCCAACATCGTCTCATGCTAGTAGGGATTTGCACTTCCTACCATACAGTGCCTCGAACGGTGCCATCTAGATACTAGCTTGAAAACTGTTATTGTACGAGAACTCCACCAGGTGCAGGTGATCTTCCCACGTACCACCAAGTTGAGTGTACAAGATCTCAACATATCATCAAGAGTCTGGATTGTGCGTTCTGACTGACCATCAGTCTACGGGTGGTAAGCTGAACTGAACTGGAGGTGAGTTCCCAAACTCTCCTACAGACTACGCCAAAAGTGCGACGTAAATCTTGAATCTCTGTCCGAGGTGATACTGACTGGTACTCCGTGAAGTCTGACTATCTTTCTGAGGTACATCTCTGCTAGCTGAGCCGTCGACTGACCAACTCTGAATGGAAGAAAGTGAGCCACCTTCATGAGCCTGTCAACTATAACCCAAACGGCATCTCTACTGGTCGGGGATCGAGGTAATCCAGTCATGAAATCCATGGTTATATGCTTCCACTTCTATTCTGGAATCGGCAAGGGCTGAAGAAGTCCAGCTGGCCTCTGATGTTCAGCCTTGACTTGTTGGCAGGCCGAACATCGAGAGACAAACCGAGCTATCTCCCTCTTCATGCCATTCCACCAAAAGTGCTGACGGATATCACGGTACATCTTTGTGCTACCGGAATGAATCGAATACTGAGAACTGTGAGCTTCCGCCATGACCTCCTGTCTGATATCTCCACTGGGTACACAAAGACGCTTACCATGTCGAAGTGTACCATCTTCATGAATGCATAATTCTGGTTGTCGTCCTGTTTCACATTCTGCTCTAAGTCGCTGAAGCTTAGAATCGGAGGACTGAGCTATCTTGATCCTCTCAACTATACTGGATTGAACTTGCATGCTGGCCATCAATTCCATACTGGTAGAAAGGACAACTTCTATATCCATCTTCTGAAGATCTGCTAACAACTCTGGTTGCGCTGTCAGAAAATAAACTCTGGCTCTCCTGCTCAATGCATCTGCAACAACGTTGGCCTTCCCAGGGTGATACTGCAGGTTGACATCATAATCCACAAGCAGCTCTAGCCATCTTCTCTGACGTATGTTAAGATCCTTCTGAGTGAACACATACTTCAGGCTCTTGTGGTCGGTGAAAATTTCTACCCTATCTCCATACAAGTAGTGTCTCCAAAGCTTGAGTGTAAACACTACTGTTGCCAGTTCCAAGTCGTGGGTCGGGTAGTTCCTCTCATGAATACGAAGTTGTCGTGACGTATAAGCTATTACCTTCCCATGCTGCATCAAAACACATCCTAAACCTCTGCCTGAAGCATCACAGTACACTGAAAATCCTTCGGTCCTACCTGGAAGTGTGAGAATGGGTACCGTCATCAAGCGTCGCTTCAGCTTCTCAAAAGAATCCTGACATTCTGCTGTCCAAGCAAACTGTACCTCCTTACGGGTCAACTGTGTCAATGGCGCTGAAATTCGAGCAAAGTTCGAAACAAATCTCCGGTAGTAGTTGGCCAATCCAAGAAAACTGCGAACTTCTGCAACTGTGCTGGGCACTGGTGTCACGACCCACACCTATTTTTTTTTAAACGGATACGAGACGTGTTCAAGCCAGCCTACGCCGCAGTGTCAGCGGTAGTACGCTGTCACGACCATGAAGATCATAATCACAAAGATGCTCATTCACATAATTAATTTAATTTACAATGATCACAAGTTTTACCTTGCATAAAACATAAACTTGTACAATTATAGAATGACTACAACTCAACTATCTAGCTAGTCTCTAGGCTTCTGGCTGCAAATATCCCCGTATCTCCCATGCTAAGTGAATCGACGGCTAACCTGAAAATGTTGGTTTTCAGTCAGGAATGGAACGAGCACAATTCACTGAATGCAATTTCAAATAAAGAAAATGACTATAAGACAAAGGTTAGACATCAATCATGGGTTTGAAAATAAACAGGAAATACGAAAAACTAATAGTAAATAAATAGACACAACAAACTTTTCCCACTTGTTAGAAGTACCTTTGATATGTGATCGGTCTCGGGACAATTATGCGACACGGTCTATACGGTCTAAAGTTACACGGTCTACAGTTACACGGTCTACAATTACACGGTCTACAGTTACACGGTCTACAGAAAATATTGTAATAAAGAAACATTGTCTACAGAATAATAATCACGAACTACACAGATTAAATGCAATAAATAAATCACTGTCTACACGGTCTACTTTGCAATAAATAAATCACTGTCTACAAGAAATAAATGTAACACGGTCTACACGGTCTACACGGTCTACACGGTCTAAGGTCAGATCACACATCGTTGGTACTTCTCATTCCCGACTCAACAATTTATAATAGAAAATAATCACATAACTAATGAAACCAACCAATGAAATATAGTGAAAATTAATATCGAAATGCAGACAATAAACTGTACTCGCCTGTGGTCCTTTGTTGGTGATCCCGACAATCTGAACTACTCAATGTGCCACTATAGTCAAAACTCGTACAACAGTCCCCGGAAGCTGAAATAAACAATACCAATGATCTCAGAATAGTCCAATTAGCTAGAATTGCCTGTCCTTAAGTCCAATTCTGGACACAGGACAAAACGGTAATTTCGGGCCAAAACGATGTCCGCCGTTGGACCCGCTTTGCACCGAAAAGCGTGCCAGAGTCAACGGTCTCTAAAGTCATCAAATTACATGTCTACGGATCCAGTTTTCCGATACGAACCCAACCGTATGTCCAAAGTTGGATTCCGGCGGGCCGTGCACAAAATCGCCCGTTGAGTGGGACCGTGGGACCTGCAAAACGACGATTTTATCAACGGTCTCAGAATTGGACCAAACTTGGCACACAGGACCAAAAAAATGATACGGTTCTGTTGGCGTAAGTTTCGTCTCGATATGATGAGCATGCACAAAGTAATTGAGAAATTTGCAAAGTGTACGATACGGTGAATTTCGATGGATACGAATCAAATTCGTCGCGCACACGCGACCAATTTGAATTCCGCCAAAGCCCACACGACCACGAAGCTGTTACACAGCTTTCGATCCTTTCGGTACATGACCACGCCATCCGGATTGGCGTGACGCACGTCGTGTGGAGTGATTTTCTAAATTTTTTAATATTTTAAAAACAGGTTTTTTGCTAATTTCGGAATCCGATTTCTCGATGCACAGTCGACGAAATCCGATTCCACAAAAAGGGAATCGTAGCCCTATAGGTTGTCTAGGAGTGTCTTCAATTAGTTTTTGAAATCCCCTAATATTCGGTTCAGAAAACGACTGCCAAGTTGGGTTGAGAGACTGCCATATACTCTGTTTTAGAACAGATTTCTCATCGACTTTGAGTCGATTTGTCGGGCCGTCATTGCGAATCTAAATAAGAGTAATTAGAGGAACTCGAAGATGTATATATTGGGATTATACCTGAAGAAGTATCTCGGAAAATGATTGAACGTCGCGGGAGAACTTCCGTCACGAACTTTGGATCGGACTGCCTGTCGTTGTCGTGCTGTTCGCACGCGCTGCCGTACCCTACGCTTGGTCGGCCTGGCGGCTCTCCGGCCGGCCGACAGCCTCCCCATGGCGGCGTGGGGAGATCGCCTGGGTTGGCGCGGATCACAGTTAGGGTTTGCTTGCGTCAATTTCCTTCATATATATATATGCTCGCGGTCAACCTGGGAAGCTAAGTTACGGGTTGTTCGAAGGATTTGTTCTCTCGGGTTTGGTTTTACTCAAGCTCGGTTGAGCTGGGTATGACATACGTGGTATGGGGGTCTCTCCGTTGAGTGGCTGGGGGTGCTGTTGCACAGCTGAGAGGGAATTCTGGCCTGTGGGCCTGGGTGGACCCAGTGGGCTGAGCTCAGGATTACTTTCTTATGTTTCACTAATACATATATATATATATATTCGTCACAGGCCGGAATCCAACTTGGAAATAATGTTTTTGAGACGAAATTGATGCTAGTTTGTCCAGCTAAGGACCGACGCTTTATTATATACACTCAGAATATGTAATTGGAGAAAGAAACTACACATACACCTTTATATATATTATATATATAACAAAATAATATCTATATACACACATATATATATATTTATGCGTATATTTATGTACACAAACACATATATATATAATAACAAATATATTCATAGTAACTACTAATGTAACCAATTTTATTAATATTATATCATAATCACCTCGATAACTTAATAATAATAATCAATGCCATAAATCTATAATGATGTATATACCTTTTATGTACGGTCTAAAAATCACCATTTAAATAAAATAAATTAATAATAAAATATATTTTACAATTTTGGGAAGGGGAGCTATAAATCTACCCACCTTAAAAATAATTTCGTCCTCGAAATTCTAATTCGTAACTATTCTAAAAATTCAAAAAAAAAAATCTATTGTAACATTAATCTCCTTCAATTTTAATTCCTCGAAATAATTTATATCCCCTCTTAGTCATTCTGTAACTGTGAAACTCTGAGGACTTCTACCCACCTTTGAACACACTACTCCCGTAAAGCTACGTCACTAAAACTTTACAATCCTCCAACTATTTGCTAACCTTGCTACCAATAGATATCTATCGCCTATGGTATCTATAATTCTCGCATATCTATCAAGCAACCCAAAATTCTAATATCAACTAACTTATACTATAACTTCTGCTAAAATCTAAACAATACGGTTATCGACCCCCAAAATAGGAAGGACGAGAGTCAATGGTACGAAAAGACGAGGAAGAATAACTGTGAACAAGCACGAAGTTTCAAGAGCGGTAAAGGATATCAAATGATCTAGATAGAAGAAGGTTTATAAGCCCTCGACTTATTTGCTAGAGTGGGCTACTCTAATCCTGTCACTGGCTAACTTCGAAGAGACCCTTCGTTTCTTAGAGAGGCTTGCAACCTATACACTACGGAAATTCCGTTCTCGAAATTAAAACTAAGCACGATTTCATGGTAGAACAGAATTTGAGAAATCAAGATTGCGATCTATTCCGTGGTTATTTAAACGCACGAGCAAACAATATAAATACAATACAAAATCGTATCGCGACTTCCAGATAGATGGGATAAGGGTTACGAATGACTTCACATTCTAAGAAGGGAAGATAACATAATGGGTATAGGTACCTATTTCAGAAAGTTCGATTTTATAGTACAACTATGGTTGTATGCATGAATGGGTATTACTGGGTTTTAATGGGTTCCCCAATTGGACATCAGTCGTCGGTTGGATGAACCTTGGACTTCATTCTATATTGACTGGACATGATCCAATGATAAAACTATTTCTACTCGGTTAGGGTAACCTAGAACAAGTTTTCATCCAAGTGGTTGAGCTAGGTGCAGTCGGATTGGTTAGCTAGGTTTCTAGAGCCCTGAAGATGTGCCTTTTGTGACTTTTGTGTTTAAGTAGCACGAGAAGACACTAATGAGGGGCACACTAATGACAATGTGCGTAGTGGCTTCGAGCAGATCACCACCATATATTGGGTCGAAAGGTTCGAGACGAAGTTGAAGCTCTAATGAAAGTCGGAAAGCATACCAGTATTATGGTAAGGGTTATACCTAGTCCTTTTGTCCTGAAAGTCGTACCATGAAAATAGAGTACAAGGGGACGTATCTGAGTGGGACATGATATACCTAGATGAAGGTGGACTCGTCTAGATTCTGCATACGAAATTTGTTGGAAGATAATAGTTGGTCTCGTACTCCGAATATTAATGTCACGGCCAGGGACACAAAATAACCTAAATGAAAAGTGGAAATCCAATGAGACACTAACTATCATCTTAATGGAAATTATTTTAATTAATCGATAATCCTTACATACCCCAAAAATTCTAGAAGGCTTACAGTCTACCCACCTTAGAGGTTAGGGCATGGTCTTAGGAATAATGAGGTTAGAAGGATTACAAAGCTCGGATATCGTACCTCAACTCTTGTTAATAAAGATTAAGGCACGACGTACGGAATACGGTAGATTAAGTCGAGTCAAGGATCGTTCCTTAATAGATGGAAATCGAGGGTGTACAATGACACCTGGTCGATAAAATAGAACGATCTACTCATCCACAGTATACAAGTTTCCGATGGGATAACCAACTCCAAGGCACAACATAAGAAAAGATTTCTAACAATTGAGTCAAGAAATTCTATTTGGTCAAACCTGCCAGACTATGGTCACAAGGGTTGTAGTGATCATGTATTGCTGTTGACAACTGGTAGATCATAATATGACAGGGTATTTAAGCTATGGTATTGGCTAAGCTATTGACTATGGTGTTCCAACACTAGTTAGGTCTTAATAATAAAATTTACATAAATAGAGTAATATTTGTTGGAAACCAATCTCGGTATGAGCGTCATGGTAAATGATTATTCTATTGTCCACTCACCTCATATCTAACTGTGGGCTTTGGTCGAGGAAAGGTTGGGTTAAGGTTTAAGGATTGCTAGTTAATGCAAGCTTCCAACAATTAGTTAGAGGCTCACAACAATTGGTTCCTTGAGGATAGATGGTCTCTTGGGTTGGCATTTCGACTAAGGGTAAAACCCTAATCATTCTCAAATCTAGGTAGCTAGAAAGTCCCGATAACAGTTTGGGGTCGAGAGGAGAACGAGTAAATCAATCACATGGCTGGCTGACGATAGCTACCCTCGTATATACAACTACCATAGCCATGGGGATACTCGGTATCTCTCTACCAATTATGAGCTTCTGTCTTTCCAAATTAGTGAGAGACAAAACAATAAAGAGTTCAAGAAAGGTATTACTGAATACAATCACGTGATCCAAAGACGAACGTATAATTCAAGAAAAATTGTCAAAGCAGTCGCGGATGAGATCCTAGGTACCTATATATTTCCATCCACATAGTGTAATTAAATGAAGAGCGAACCAAATGCATCATGGTTGATCAGACCATAATACACTGATTCTGATTAGACAATAAGTTAGCAGGCGTCCCCACTAAACATATGTCTTAAATCAAGCTCGAGAATAGTGTGAGCTTGCAAATCTAGGCTGTAATAGCATTATTGGTCAAAATAGTCAAAATACAAATATGCGAGATTTTTGAGAGAAGGTAGAAATAGTTCAAATTTTGTGAGAATCAAACCTTACCTGATGTTCTTGCTTATAAAGTCACCCTACTATCTTCTTATTCATAAGACCTTGGTCAACCAATGGGTTATAGACTTCTAAGTTCCATATTCCTGGTAAACATATTAGTGTCAGTTAATTCTCTCATCAATAGGGTACAAGGACCGCGGTATGCTAGGTTGGGAGGCATGCTACTCAACTTGCAGAACTTCTACTAATATTGGCTTTGGATCTCAAGGAACGTACAAGGCATTTTCCTATCCTCCATTGTATCCTAAACTTGTAATCACGTCTGAAGTTATTTCACCGAGGACTACGCCTCGCCCATATACTCGGGCTATGGTAAACCCTTGGTTTCGTAACTCAAATATGATACGAAGTCAAACACTTCTTAACCCTATCCAATATTGACTCAAGGTAACGGCGATCAGAGAGAGGACCACTAGCCATAGTTTTGGCAATATCCCATCACCTATATTTTCTTAACTAATTTCACCTCTAGGGGTTGTGTCTTGCCAGCGCGCTACTGGCTGCAGTGATTCCCTAGTCTCCAAAATTTAAATAAATGGCGACAGTGCGCTGCTGTCCTGCCAGTATGAGTTAACTAACATTCTCGTAACTATATCTGTAAATAAATCCCTGAGCTTCTAGAGATTCAAATAAGTTAAATATGAAATAAGACATAAATATTTGTCCTATCAGTCACAATCTTTAAAATAACAGGTTACACGGGGAGGAATAAACTGAAGACAAAGAACTACAAACATTCTGGTATCTCTTTCACATGTATTCGAACCATGGGAGAAAATTTTTAGATCAGTCTACCTCGAGATTTGCATTTGAATAACCGAATCAGGAATTATAAACTATTCCCTTACGGCAAAATAGGATTTTAATTGGGCAATTCAGGCTAAGATATGGTGACGATATCCAAGGAGGCAAGAGAATGAATTGAATAATCTATCAAGGCTAGATCATTAATTCTATGAAGCCCTGCCTTACCAAGGAAATAAACTATCCAAATTGGATTACATCGTCGTATCAAGAGATAATAATGTACCTATAGGGATCTGATAAACTATCAAAATTAATAGCTCCTTATCTACATTGCATGGCCTAGGCTACCCATTGGTAAATTTGTATAAGGGACTCCTAATCCTAGTCATTCTCGTAAATTAAATTAATTTCTAATTCGTGAATGAGCATTTCTAGTCGCAGGCTCGTAATAGTACGACTAATTTAAGTACTATCACGAGTTCGCATGATTTGCAAAAACAGACCTGCATGGGCCACCACAAAAATTTGTCACGACCCGCACCCATTTTTTTTTAAACGGATACGAGACGTGTCCAAGCCAGCCTACGCCGCAGTGTCGGCGGTAGTACGCTGTCACGGCCATGAAGATCATAATCACAAAGATGCTCATTCACATAACTAATTTAATTTACAATAATCACAAGTTTTACCTTGCATAAAACATAAACTTTGTAGCACCCAGTTTTCCAAATGAGGGTAATTTTGAAATTTTTTGTTTATAATTATTTTAATAATGATATTTAATTTATGATATGATTTTTGGTGATTTTAAATTATTTTAAAATTATTTAAATCAATGACTTGTGCTTTTGACGTTTTGCTAGTGAAACCCTAGAGACTGTTTGACCTAGAGCCTAACCATGTGATTATGATATTTTAATCTCATTTTTGGCCTAAGGATATTTTTGCATTTGACCTCTTTGAATTATTTTGATATTATTTTATTATTTATGATATTGTTTTGGGATTATTTGAGTCGGGTTCGAATTTTATCTCAATCTGACTTGTAACGGGGACCCGGGGGTAGTTTGACTCTAGTGGGACCCACACACTAGTTAGGCATGGCCCACATGATATTAATTTTAGTCCACATGATAGAAATATTTTAGTTAGAGGTTAGACTAATTATTATGAATAAGGTTAGTGTGATTAGAGACTTTAGAATGACTAATTTAGCCCCAACCAATTAGCCCTTTCCTAATACTCATAGAATAGGTTAGTAGGGGCTTTTGGACTTTTCCTAATAGGACAAAATCACCTTTATGGCCAGCCACAATAAGGATAGGGTTAAGCCTCCCATTTGTCATTATCCATCTATTTTTCTCTCTCTTGTTCTTCCCCAAATTCCTAGAGAGCAATCCCTAGCAATTTTTCCACCAAATCCTTCCATTTTACCACCAAATCTTCTTCTTTCCTTCTCCATTCTAGCCAAGGAGGAAGCTACCCAAGTTTGGGAGGATTCGGAGCTCGTTCGTGTCCTTTTGGAATCTCTACGTGTCGGTGTCGCTCCGGGAAGGTTTTTCTTCGATTCGATCTACCGGAAGGTATAAATCCCTTCTCCTTTTTATTTCCTCATGCATATAGGTCTATTTTGAACCCATAGAAATGACCCCCATGGTTGTATCTCCATTTGTGTCCATTTTGTGTCCATTTGGAGGTCATAGGAGTGTCCTTTGTGTTGTGGATGTGTTCATGTTACATATATAGATTTATATATATATATTGTAATGAGAGTGTATCTATATTTATATATGTAATAAATGGTTCATGATGATTATATAATCAAGTTTGTGAGTGTGGTTCCTCATATTATTATTGCTATTATTGTTGTGGATAATTAGGATATATATTGTGTATTCTTTTGGCTCAAATTACCCAAATCCGTCATGATTTTTATCCACGTTTTTAATTTCAGCCCTAACTTAGAAATGTCATAACTTCTAGCTCAAAGCTCGGTTTAATCTTCCGTTTTTTTAAAAGAAGCGTATTGAAGTTAGCTTTCCAAAAACATGTATTAATAGGCCTAATTATTTCTGTAACTTTCTGGAGATTTATTTGAGTATCAGCTGTACGAAAGACAAACGCGTTCTCAGTGTTTTCGCGATTCTAGGAGTTTTCGGAAACGAAAACGCGATCCGTTTGAAGTTCCGGAAAGCTAACACATAGATCTATAACATACTTTAATCCTAGATTTTAATTCATGCTGAGATGGTACAGTATTGATTATTAGTAGGAGTTACTATTCGGCATATGCATTTTGTGCACCCTTGTGTGTAATATAATGTTCTATTTGATTTTAACCCATGTTAATGTATATATATTATGTAATTAAATAGAGAATACAAGCATGAGTAATTGTTTAAATAAATGATGTATGAGGTGTAAGTATCCTATCTAATATAAGCATGTATAAGTATGGCTTGTAATAAATATGTAGGTTCCATAGTATGTAATGTATGGTACATATAGTGGTACAAAAGAATAAATGAATGATAAATGAATGCAACCATGAATGTAATATAATAATAGATGTAATGTATGTAATATACAAGTTAATGAGATGTAATATTCTATGTTAACACAAATCTTATATTACCTCATGTACCCCTTATACTATGTTGACACTATCACACTTGACACTTTGTTCACTTACACTTTGACACTCTTTGATATGTATACACTATGTATGCCCATTTAAACCTCACTTGCCCCTTTGCCATGTTCACATACACACACATAGCCTCTTACATAAGTATTTATGAATACAGTTAACTTAGCTATGTATGTATATTATATATGTTAGCATATTGTGTTGTAATATATAAGTTTATATAACCATTTGAAATGCCATGATTATAGACCTAATGTTGAATACCAATATATGCATGTGTATATATGTGTAGGCATATATAGCTTAAAGTAATAGATTACCTAGTATATATCCAATGTGAATTCTTGCATATTTGAGTATTGAATAATTGCATGCTATATAGAGTTGGGTGTATATTGGCTTGTATAGCCTTGTATTGATGTGTGCTTGCTAGGATAGTCTTGGTTAGGCCTAGTAAGACTTGCTAGGTTAGGACATGACCTAGTTTGACCTAGTTTGACTAGTGCAGTTGACCAGAGTTGACCAAGGGTTGACTTTGGCCTAGTTTGACCAAGATTCATGTGGAATGCATTGTAGTGCTTTATATTACCCTTCTGGACATATCGTGACTTGTGCTGTTCTAATTAGGAGCCAGACACCTCTCCTCGGACAGTATCTTTACCTTGGACATTCAGATATCAGGCGAGTACATTCTCTGATCATTTCATATCCTGCTTAGAATTATTTCCTGCAGTAGATTACTTTACTTGTACTGTCACGACGGTCACACGGATTGGTACTATATGGATCCTTTCTTGAGATGTTATCCTTAGGAAGCATCGGGTACTCTATGTTCTGTGCGTTTCACTTTCATAGCGTATCATATGCTTCTTGGTTCTTTGATCACTTACGACATGTACCCTCATGATCGTAGAGTCTTCCTGGAATCTTACACTGTTGGGTATCCCTCATAATCCCCATTTTTATGGGACTTACACTGTTGGGTTACTCCCAGAATCCCCATTTTTATGGGACTTACACTGTTGGATTATCCCCAGAATCCCCATTTTTATAGGACTTACACTGTTGGGTTACCCCCAGAATCCCCATTTTTATGGGACTACTATGTATCACCTTCGGGGTCTACCACCCTTCGGGGGCTTATCACCCTCGGGGTCTATCACCTTCGGGGTCTGCTACATAGCATCATATAACATAACCTGGCTGGATCCTTGTGTATTGATCGGAGGTACGGGGGAGTATTACATGTTCATATTGTACTCTGACTCACTAGTCACTGCTAGTTCTCTATGTATAGTAGATATTTCTATTACAGTTCTCTCTCTGTTTACATACTGTTTTCTTTCAGTACCTGTATCTTACTTTACTGTATGATTATATTTTCTAACCTGCTATGATCTGTTGAGATGTACTGTGCTCGCTCCAGTCCTGACTGGACCTGTTGATAAATTTTATAGATATCCTGGAGGTGCCTGCTAGCCTAGAGGAGACACATTAGAGGTTGTTTAGGTAGTTATTTCATTTTGTCTGGAGTTGTATTTACTTTGTGGATTACTGTATCTTTATTTGAGTTTTGAGATGTACTTCTGGGTTCATGTATCTTAGACACTTAGACTTCTATCTCCTGTATTTATTTTGGATTTCATGTTTTATCTATCCTTATCATGCTCTACCTTAGATGTGATTGAATTTGTATCTGCTATGTCATCCCCATTCGGGGAGTATAAACTGCTTCGCTTTATATTATTAGAGGTTGTGACCTAGGACAGCGTTCTACCGCCGACACTGCGGCGTAGGCTGGGCGTCGTTACGTTCTCGTGCCCTAACTCTAGGGTGCGGGTCGTGACACATTTTTAGTGGTGGCCCATGCAGGTCGAGTTTATGTAGTGGTATTCGAACTTGAGTACCACTACAGCCTGCAGTAGGATTAGGATATATTTTGAAGGTACTCAATCACAGTTAGGAACCCTTGAGAGATTCCTGGGACGACCCTTGAGAATCTTATTTTAACTTCAATTTGAAAACTCTCTTTTTCCTTGATTGTTTTATCTTTATTTTCTGTTGTTGAATTTGATGGATTATTGTTGAATTTGGGTTTGTATTTATTGATTTTGATGGAAGATTATTGAATTTTGAATCTTGACGATTAGCTGTAGCATCCGAGTTTGTATTTATATGATTGAAGGATTTTGTTCATTTTTTAGTTTGATGTTCGTTGATAAATTTGATTTGATTTTTGGGTATTCATTGTTGATTTAATTTAATTTTTGGCAAGATGAAATTATATGGGCTAGGTCATCTATGTTATGGAATCTAGTCTTCTATAGTCACATTAGCCAGCATGGTGAGGACATATAGTCTGACTTTGGATATATTTCTCGGGTGTAGGAATTTAAGGTTTTCGTAGCCAAGCTAGCGGCACCGCGAAAATGTTAAATACCATGATTCTAGAGATATGTGCATAAGTCAAGGGCTCTGTGATTATCGTAGCCTTGCTTACTAGTATGACGAGGATTTAGAGTACCATGATTGTGGATAGACGCATATGATTATCAGATTGTACCTTAAATATTTTCGAACATGTTTTCTCTACTTTGTTTCATTCCTTAAAAAAAAAGGGAATTATTAATTGTTTTGTTTTGTTTTGCTTCTCATTATTTAGCTTAGGAGTAACTTTAGCTATTTTATAAACCTTTGTGTAACTTCTTCTATGAATTTCTTCTTAATACAATGAATCGATGATTTTGCTAGACTTTACCTTGGATTTGATATTTTAACTCTGGATTTCAAAATGGTTCCTTCTTTTAAACAGATAAGCAAAATAGATTTTATCGTTATTCCCTTCTTGCTATTATTCTTGTATTAAATAATAATAAATCGTCTTGATTACACCAATCACCTGTTTTGCAATATTGGTAGGAATCTAATGTTGGTCTTGGTATAGAATCTGATTTTTATATTGGGACATGAGAATATATATATATATGAATATATATAGTGGATACTTTTCTGACACTTATGCATGCTACACTTGATTTTCACCTATCTAAATAAATATTAATATGTCGTTGATGTTAAATTTTCAAAACTCCAATATTTCTGGTTTTCTGCTTTTCCAGTTTAAATTCGTAAGTTAAATATAAATTTCATGTTATTAGTTATGTTTACATCACTGCACATGTATGTCATACCTAGAGTTTCATTTAAAAAAAAATTAAAATTTGTTGAGTTTTGTGTTTAATTTGTCAAATCTGAGACTATGTGCATATTAACCCTTAATACTGGATTTTAAATGTTAGTTCAAATTGTTGTTTTAAATGTAATATTTAGAGCTGTGTACATTGTTGTTGTAGGGATATAATGTTAGGTTTCATATTCTTACATGATAGGTTGTGATAAACATTGAGTTGGTTTTGATGTTCAAATTTCTCCAAAATCCTGAAAACTGAATATATGTTAACATTTTTACATTGATTTCAAATGTTCAATTTCATATTTAACATGTAATATTGAACTGTATGCGTAGATAAATGTATGGATAGTATGTTAGGGTTTCATTTTTATCATGTTAGGATGTATTGGGACCATTGAGATTGGTTGCGATGTTCAAAATCCTAAAATCTGAAACTGTGTTATGTTAATATTGTACTGGTTTAAATGTTAGCATCTTTTCAGATTTTGTATGTAAATGCTGAACTAAAACTGGGTTTAACCTTTCAATACTAAGCTATAACCCTGTACAAGGACACACACACCCTAACTTAGTATACACTGTCATGTAACCTAACCCTTTTTCCCCTCTATGTTATGATTATATATCTAGATAGATATATATAGAGCTTAGGCATACATGTTATAATATATAAATACATAACTAAGTCTCTACCTTTATATATATATATGGTTAGCCATGCAAGTTGTGATTAAATAGATTGTATATTGTAGATTGTTAACCCATATGCCATGATTAGTGTAACTTGATAGTTATTGTTTAAAATACAAATCCTCATATACACTTTCATGTATATTCACGTACACACACGCCTACTATCTAACCATATGAACACGTCCCCATACACACAATGCTAGCTTTTCCCTCTCTAACGCTCTCTCTATATATATTGTGTTTGGATTTTAATGCAAGTGATTTTCAATTCCTTAATTTTTGAATTTAATTTTCTGTACCTTTTTTAAATAATTGGTAGTTGCCTTTATTTTATTTTGATAATGACCAATTTTTATATAGGATGGTAGACAGCCCTACAACCTTGATGATTGTTGTTCCCTTACCTTCCCAATTAAGACACCCTAGATTGTTTGTGTGTTGATACCATAGTACTGTTTTGACCTAGAATGACCAGTGAACCTAGGTGAGACTTCCAACTGCTACGGTATGTCCTGACCTTGTATACTATTCCTTCAAATTGCATGTTTTAGATAAAATTTTTTTAGACCTTAATTGTTGGAAAATAGGGACGTCACTCCATTAGTATCAGTTGTAGATATATATGGGTTAGTCCTTGATGTGGGGATGTGTGTCTATAAACATGTAGATTAGGAGATTTATGAGAGATTATAGTATCAGCCTTGATAGGATGTACTAGTCTTTTGGTGAGTATAAATGTGTTATGAGAGATAGGGACCTATATGTCTTAGTAATGCATCATTCCTATGGTAATAGAATGTATTAATAGATGGTTAATAGGAAGATAATAGTTTGAGCATACCTATAGCCTATGATCAGTTCCTTTTCATCCTTAGTTAAGACCACTTTAAAATAGGTCCAGTCCCTTGGATATAGGTTCCAGTCCATATTTTATTGAAGTTCCATTACCGCCGTACAGCAGAGCAGTATTGGAGGTATTCCTAGATTGACACTATTTAGACGTCCGTTTATTATTCCAGTGTTAGGAAGTGTTACCTTAGATATTGGGTAGGTTAGAGGCTCTAGAAGGAGTACTATCGATCTTAAATTTCGAGGACGAAATTTTTCTAAGGTGGGTAGAGTTGTAGCACCCAGTTTTCCAAATGAGGGTAATTTTGAAATTTCTTATTTATAATTATTTTAATAATGATATTTAATTCATGATATAATTTTTGGTGCTTTTAAATTATTTTAAAATTATTTAAATCAATGACTTGTGCTTTTGACGTTTTGCTAGTGAAACCCTAGAGACTGTTTGACCTAGAGCCTAACCATGTGATTATTATATTTTAATGTCATTTTTGGCCTAAGGATATTTTTGCATTTGACCTCTTTGAATTATTTTGATATTATTTTATTATTTATGATATTGTTTTGGGATTATTTGAGTCGGGTTCGAATTTTATCTCAATCTGACTTGTAACGGGGACCCGGGGGTAGTTTGACTCTAGTGGGACCCACACACTAATTAGGCATGGCCCACATGATATTAATTTTAGTCCACATGATAGAAATATTTTAGTTAGAGGTTAGACTAATTATTATGAATAAGGTTAGTGTGATTAGAGACTTTAGAATGACTAATTTAGCCCCAACCAATTAGTCCTTTCCTAATACTCATAGAATAGGTTAGTAGGGGCTTTTGGACTTTTCCTAATAGGACAAAATCACCTTTATGGCCAGCCACAATAAGGATAGGGTTGAGCCTCCCATTTGTCATTATCCATCTATTTTTCTCTCTCTTGTTCTTCCCCAAATTCCTAGAGAGCAATCCCTAGCAATTTCTCCACCAAATCCTTCTATTTCACCACCAAATCTTCTTCTTTCCTTCTCCATTCTAGCCAAGAAGGAAGCTACCCAAGTTTGGGAGGATTCGGAGCTCGTTCGTGTCCTTTTGGAATCTCTACGTGTCAGTGTCGCTCCGGGAAGGTTTTTCTTCGATTCGATCTACCAGAAGGTATAAATCCCTTCTCCTTTTCATTTCCTCATGCATATAGGTCTATTTTGAACCCATAGAAATGACCCCCATGGTTGTATCTCTATTTGTGTCCATTTTGTGTCCATTTGGAGGTCATAGGAGTGTCCTTTGTGTTGTGGATGTGTTCATGTTACATATATAGATTTATATATATATATATTGTAATGAGAGTGTATCTATATTTATATATGTAATAAATGGTTCATGATGATTATATAATCAAGTTTGTGAGTGTGGTTCCTCATATTATTATTGCTATTATTGTTGTGGATAATTAGGATATATATTGTGTATTCTTTTGGCTCAAACTACCCAAATCCGTCATGATTTTTATCCACGTTTTTAATTTCAGCCCTAACTTAGAAATGTCATAACTTCTAGCTCAAAGCTCGGTTTAATCTTCTGTTTTTTTAAAAGAAGCGTATTGAAGTTAGCTTTTCAAAAACATGTATTAATAGGCCTAATTATTTCTGTAACTTTCTGGAGATTTATTTGAGTATCAGCTGTACGAAAGACAAACGCGTTCTCAGTGTTTTTGCGATTCCAGGAGTTTTCGGAAACGAAAACGCGATCCGTTTGAAGTTCCGGAAAGCTAACACATAGATCTATAACATACTTTAATCCTAGATTTTAATTCATGCTGAGATGGTACAGTATTGATTATTAGTAGGAGTTACTATTCGGCATATACATTTTGTGCACCCTTGTGTGTAATATAATGTTCTATTTGATTTTAACCCATGTTAATGTATATATATTATGTAATTAAATAGAGAATACAAGCATGAGTAATTGTTTAAATAAATGATGTATGAGGTGTAAGTATCCTATCTAATGTAAGCATGTATAAGTATGGCTTGTAATGAATATGTAGGTTCCATAGTATGTAATGTATGGTGCATATAGTGGTGCAAAAGAATAAATGAATGATAAATGAATGCAAGCATGAATGTAATAATAATAGATGTAATGTATGCAATATACAAGTTAATGAGATGTAATGTTCTATGTTAACACAAATCTTATATTACCTCATGTACCCCTTATACTATGTTGACACTATCACACTTGACACTTTGTTCACTTACACTTTGACACTCTTTGATATGTATACACTATGTATGCCCATTTAAATCTCACTTGCCCCTTTGCTATGTTCACATACACACACATAGCCTCTTACATAAGTATTTATGAATACAGTTAACTTAGCTATGTATGTATATTATATATATGTTAGCATATTGTGTTGTAATATATAAGTTTATATAACCATTTGAAATGCCATGATTATAGACCAAATGTTGAATACCAATATATGCATGTGTATATATGTGTAGGCATATATAGCTTAAAGTAATAGATTACCTAGTGTATATCCAATGTGAATTCTTGCATATTTGAGTATTGAATAATTGCATGCTATATAGAGTTGGGTGTATATTGGCTTGTATAGCCTTGTATTGATGTGTGCTTGCTAGGATAGTCTTGGTTAGGCCTAGTAAGACTTGCTGGGTTAGGACATGACCTAGTTTGACCTAGTTTGACTAGTGCAGTTGACCAGAGTTGACCAAGGGTTGACCTTGGCCTAGTTTGACCAAGATTCATGTAGAATGCATTGTAGTGCTTTATATTACCCTTCTGGACATATCGTGACTTGTGCTGTTCTAATTAGGAGCCAGATACCTCTCCTCGGACAGTATCTTTACCTTGGACATTCAGATATCAGGCGAGTACATTCTCTGATCATTTCATATCCTGCTTAGAATTATTTCCTGCAGTAGATTACTTTACTTGTACTGTCACGACGGTTACACGAATTGGTACTATATGGATCCTTTCTTGAGATGTTATCCTTAGGGAGCATCGGGTACTCTATGTTCTGTGCGTTTCACTTTCATAGCGTATCATATGCTTCTTGGTTCTTTGATCACTTACGACATGTACCCTCATGATCGTAGAGTCTTCCTGGAATCTTACACTGTTGGGTATCCCCCAGAATCCCCATTTTTATGGGACTTACACTGTTGGGTTACTCCCAGAATCCCCATTTTTATGGGACTTACACTATTGGATTATCCCCAGAATCCCCATTTTTATGGGACTTACACTGTTGGGTTACCCCCAGAATTCCTATTTTTATGGGACTACTATGTATCACCTTCGGGGTCTACCATCCTTCGGGGGCTTATCACCCTCGGGGTCTATCACCTTTGGGGTCTGCTACATAGCATCATATAACATAACCTGGCTGGATCCTTGTGTATTGATCGGGGGTACGGAGGAGTATTACATGTTCATATTGTACTCTGACTCACTAGTCACTGCTAGTTCTCTATGTATAGTAGATATTTCTATTACAGTTCTCTCTCTGTTTACATACTATTTTCTTTCAGTACCTGTATCTTACTTTACTGTATGATTATATTTTCTAACCTGCTATGATCTGTTGAGATGTACTGTGCTCGCTCCAGTCCTGACTGGACCTGTTGATAAATTTTATAGATAGCCTGGAGGTGCCTGCTAGCCTAGAGGAGACACATTAGAGGTTGTTTAGGTAGTTATTTCATTTTGTCTGGAGTTGTATTTACTTTGTGGATTACTGTATCTTTATTTGAGTTTTGAGATGTACTTCTGGGTTCATGTATCTTAGACACTTAGACTTCTATCTCCTGTATTTATTTTGGATTTCATGTTTTATCTATCCTTATCATGCTCTACCTTAGATGTGATTGAATTTGTATCTGCTATGTCACCCCCATTCGGGGAGTATAAACTTCTTCGCTTTATATTATTAGAGGTTGTGACCTAGGACAGCGTTCTACCGCCGACACTGCGGCGTAGGCTGGGCGTCGTTACGTTCTCGTGCCCTAACTCTAGGGTCCGGGTCGTGACAAACTTGTACAATTATAGAATGACTACAACTCAACTATCTAGCTAGTCTCTAGGCTTCTGGCTGCAAATATCCCCGTATCTCCCATGCTAAGTGAATCGACGGCTAACCTGAAAATGTTGGTTTTCAGTCAGGAATGGAACGAGCACAATTCACTGAATGCAATTTCAAATAAAGAAAATGACTATAAGACAAAGGTTAGACATCAATCATGGGTTTGAAAATAAACAGGAAATACGAAAAACCAATAGTAAATAAATAGACACAACAGACTTTCCCCACTTGTTAGAAGTACCTTTGATATGTGATCGGTCTCGGAACAATTATGCGACACGGTCTACACGGTCTAAAGTTACACGGTCTACAGTTACACGGTCTACAATTACACGGTCTACAGTTACACGGTCAATAGAAAATATTGCAATAAAGAAACATTGTCTACAGAATAATAATCATGAACTACACAGATTAAATGCAATAAATAAATCACTGTCTACACGGTCTACTTTGCAATAAATAAATCACTGTCTACAAGAAATAAATGTAACACGGTCTACACGGTCTACAAGAAATAAATGCAACACGGTCTACACGGTCTACACGGTCTAAGGTCAGATCACACATCGTTGGTACTTCTCATTCCCGACTCAACAATTTATAATAGAAAATAATCACATAACTAATGAAACCAACCAATAAAATATAGTAAAAATCAATATCGAAAAGCAGACAATAAACTGTACTCGCCTGTGGTCCTTTGCTGGTGAACCCGATAATCTGAACTACTCAATGTGCCACTATAGTCAAAACTCGTACAACAGTCCCCGGAAGCTGAAATAAACCATACCAATAATCTTAGAATAGTCCAATTAGCTAGGATTGCCTGTCCTTAAGTCCAATTCTAGACACAGGATAAAACGGTAATTTCGGGCCAAAACGATGTCCGCCGTTGGACCCGCTTTGCACAGAAAAGCGTGCCAGAGTCAACGGTCTCTAAAGTCGTCAAACTACATGTCTACGGATCCAGTTTTCCGATACGAACCCAACCGTATGTCCAAAGTTGGATTCCGGCGGGCCGTGCACAAAATTGCCCGTTGAGTGGGACCGTGGGGCCCGCAAAACGACGATTTTATCAATGGTCTCAGAATCGGACCAAACTTGGCACACAGGACCAGAAAAATGATACGGTTCTGTTGGCACAAGTTTCGTCTCGATCTGACGAGCGTGCACAAAGTAATTGAGAAATTTGCAAAGTGCACGATACGGTGAATTTCGACGGATACGAATCAAATTCGTCACGCACACGCGACCAATTTGAATTCCGCCAAAGCCCACACGACCACGAAGCTGTTACGCAGCTTTCGATCCTTTCGGTACGCAACCACGCCGTCCGGATTGGCGTGACGCACGTCGTGTGGAGTGATTTTCCAAATTTTCTAATATTTTAAAAACAGGTTTTTTGCTAATTTCGGAATCCGATTTCTCGACGCACAGTCGACGAAATCCGATTCTACAAAAAGGAAATCGTAGCCCTATAGGTTGTCTAGGAGTGTCTTCAATTAGTTTTTGAAATCCCCTAATATTCGGTTCAGAAAACGACTGCCAAGTTGGGTTGAGAGACTGCCATATACTCTATTTTAGAACAGATTTCTCATCGACTTTGAGTCGATTTGTCGGGCCATCCTTACGAATCTAAATAAGAGTAATTAGAGGAACTCGAAGATGTATATATTAGGATTATACCTGAAGAAGTATCTTGGAAAATGATTGAATGTCGCGGGAGAACTTCCGTCACGAACTTTGGATCGGACTGCCTGTCGTTGTCGTGCTGTTCGCACGCGCTGCCGTACCCCGCACTTGGTCGGCCTGGCGGCTCTCCGGCCGGCCGACAGCCTCCCCATGGCGGCGTGGGAAGATCGCCTGGGTTGGCGCGGATCGCAGTTAGGGTTTGCTTGCGTCAATTTCCTTCATATATATATATGCTCGCGGTCAACCTGGGAAGCTAAGTTACGGGTTGTTCGAAGGATTTGTTCTCTCGGGTTTGGTTTTACTCAAGCTCGGTTGAGCTGGGTATGACATACGTGGTATGGGGGTCTCTCCGCTGAGTGGCTGGGGGTGCTGTTGCACAGCTGAGAGGGAATTCTGGCCTGTGGGCCTGGGTGGACCCAGTGGACTGAGCTCAGGATTACTTTCTTATGTTTCACTAATACATATATATATATATATATTCGTCACAGGCCGGAATCCAACTTGGAAATAATGTTTTTGAGACGAAATTGATGCTAGTTTGTCCAGCTAAGGACCGACGCTTTATTATATACACTCAGAATATGTAATTGGAGAAAGAAACTACACATACACCTTTATATATATTATATATATAACAAAATAATATCTATATACACACATATATATTTATGCGTATATTTATGTACACAAACACATATATATAATAACAAATATATTCATAGTAACTACTAATATAACCAATTTTATTAATATTATATCATAATCACCTCGATAACTTAATAATAATAATCAATGCCATAAATCTATAATGATGTATATACCTTTTATGTACGGTCTAAAAATCACCATTTAAATAAAATGAATTAATAATAAAATATATTTTACAATTTTGGGAAGGGGAGCTACAAATCTAGCGTCATCAAGCGTCGCTTCAACTTCTCAAAAGAATCCTGACATTCTGCTGTCCAAGCAAACTGTACCTCCTTACGGGTCAACTGTGTCAATGGCGCTGAAATTCGAGCAAAGTTCAAAATAAATCTCCGGTAGTAGCTGGCCAATCCAAGAAAACTGCGAACTTCTGCAACTGTGCTGGGCACTGGCCATGTTTTGATAGGCACGATCTTCTGGGGATCTACTTCTACTTTCCCTCTGGTGATGATATGACCCAAGTATGAAATACGATCGAGCCAGAATTCGTATTTACTGAACTTGGCATACAACTGGTGCTCTCGGAGAATCTGGAGAACAACTCTGATATGCTGCTCATGCTCCGCTATACTCTTGCTGTAGACCAGGATATCGTCTATGAACACGATCACGAACTGATCCAAATAAGGCATGAAGATACGATTCATGAGGTCCATGAATACAGCCGACGCATTGGTCGCTCCAAAGGACATAACAAGGAACTCCCAATGCCCATATCTAGATCTGAAAGTTGTCTTCGGGATGTCCTGCTCTCTGACTCTGATCTGGTGGTATCCTGACCGCAAATCAATCTTCGAGAATACTGCCACTCCTCTGAGTTGATCAAACAAGTCATCTATCCTTGGGAGAGGATATCTGTTCTTGATGGTTACTGAGTTCAAGGTACGATAGTCAACACATAATCTGGACGTACCATCCTTCTTTTTTACAAGAAGCATCAGAGCTCTCCAAGGCGATCCACTAGCATGAATGAATCTCTTGGTTCTGAGTTCTTCAATCATCTTGTACAATATCTCCAATTCTGACGGCACCATCCTGTAGACTCTTTCTGACACTGGTGTTGTCCCGGGGATCAAGTCGATAGTAAACTCGATCTCTCGCTCTGGCGGTATTCCTGGAAGCTCTTCCGAGAAAACATCTAGAAATTCCTCGACTATCCGGGGTAACTGCACTGTTGCTATGGCCATCCGTAATATTGGAGAAGAAGGTTCAACTTCACCTCGAGAAAAGAAATACTCTGGCTCGCCTGGAATGCTAAAAATAACTCTGCCAATATGGCAGTCTATCCTAGCATACTGGTCCCTCAGCCAATCCATTCATAAGACCACATCATAATCGGTCATCGGGAATTCTATCACCCTAGCGGGAAACTCTCTACCGTTAACCACGATCCAACACGAGGAAAATACTCTATCTACTCCCACAAGACCGTTACCAGTAAGTATATTGAGCCTTACTGATAATGACTCGGGCTCCAGTCCTATTCGTGTCGTGAATCATGCAGACATAAATGAATGCGATGCACCAGAGTCAAATAATACTGAAGCCGAAAAAGTGTTGACGAGAATAGTACCTGCCACTACCTCACCTGGCGCCACTCTTTCTTCTTCCATAGTTAAATCCAACACTTGACCATGTCCTCTGGGTGCCGGCCCTCTCTGCTGGAATCCTTTCTGCCTATTCTGAACTTGTACTTGGGCATACTGCTGAGGCCTTTGCTACTGAAAAGCTTGGGTCTGCGTCGGCAACGGCCTCGAAGATGGAAACTGCTGCTGGACTGGTACTGGGGCTGGTCCCCTAACTAATGAACTGGTCATGGCTGGTGATGAGTAAGTCCTGAACGGGCAGGACCCTACCTTATGGTCCGGCGCTCCACAAAGCAAACACAATCCTCGAGCCTTACGATATTCTGAAACAACATGTCCAGGCTTCCCACAATAAGAGCAGCCCATGGGGGAAGACTGCTTCTGCTGCTGAGGGTTCGTCGGGGTTGAATGTTGAACCGACGTAACTGAAGCTGTCCTTCTCGGAGCTCCAATGGTCAACGCTCTAGCTGCCGGGGCCGGTGCTGACGACCGATTCATCTGGCCGTGAGATCGCTTTCGACCTCCGATCATGTCCATAATCCTCTGGGAGGTACACTCATGCCTCCTTGCTGCCCTCAATACCGCATCAAAAGTCTGATGCACAAACTGCTCTACCGCCAGTAAAATCTCTAGGTAGAGTCCCTGCTGAAACCGCTGGGCTCTATCGAACTCGGTCGCCACCAAGGTGGGAGCAAACCGACTAAGCCTGGAAAATTCGGTCGCATACCCATCGACCGTCCTGCCCATCTGCTTCAAATTGGTGAACCTGGTCTGTAGATCGTACCGAGCTACAGCATCGAAGTACTTGGTCCGGAACCTCTCACGGAATACTGTCCAGGCAATAGGTGCCACTAGCCCAACATCCTACGCCGCCCACCAGCTGCTGGCTAGATCCAATAATTGCAGGTGCACTACGGCCACCTTCTCATCTTCTGGGGTCTTCGCTGCCTCCAATATCACCTCTGTGTCCTGAAGCCACGCATCAGCAGCGATAGCATCTTCGCTGTCATCGAAGAATGGAGGGTTTAGGCGCTTAAAACTGTTCGCTGCACTGTTCCCATGATGTCCACTTCTGTCCAGAGCATCTGCCACTGCCTGATGCAAGGCATCTCCTCGATGATCCTGCGATGCAAGCAACTCCCTGATAAGTCCAACTAAGGCTCCATCATCCTCCCTTGCGGGCTGGACTGGCTGTACCGGGGGTTCTGGATCTCTGGGAGGCATGACCCGGAAGGCTGCTCTTGAGTGCTGGGCCTGATCTTCTGGTTGGTTGCCGGTCACAACCAAAATACAGTCATTTAGCGACGGATCCTTAGCGACGAAAAATTTCCGTCGGCGTTAGCGACGGATTTGCGACAAATAGCCGATGGAGTACCAACGACATGCCGATACATTTTTTATTTCATTTTAAGGGGAAGAAAAGGTCGCTCATCCGTCGCTAGGTCGTCGGAGACATAGCGACGGATACACAGCCGTCGCTATGCAGTCGATTATTTGACGGGAATTGTTGGAAGAAGTGCTGGGACAATTCTTCGACTACGTAGCGATGGATAGTCCGTCGACAAGTATCAAATAGAGCGACGGATTTGCGACGGATAAAATCCGACGCAAGTCCGTCGCTAAATAAAGAGCCCAGACTTAAATTGAAACGACGAAGGAACTTTTTATTCTCCCCAAATTTCATTCTCTCTCCTCTCTCTCTCTCTCTCCGGCGGTCGGCGATCTCCTACTCCTCTCTCTCTCTCCCGCGGCGGTGATCGGCGACCTCTCATCTCTCTCTCCCAAAGGTAATGTCTCTATCTCTCCGGCAGACGATGATGTTAGGTCGCAGCTTATGCAGCTGCACGAGGCGATGTCATCCTTACGGGAGCAAATTGCTACGTAATTTTTGCCTCCGTCTGCTGCTGGCGGTCCGTCTGCTGCTGGTATAGGTCCGTCTTCTACTGGTGCCGGTCCGTCGACTGCTGCTCCCGGTCTTTCTCCGTCGGTCATCTGTCTTTCAACCCTGCTTCCCCTCTGGTACCGCCTCCGACTGTGACGGCACTCCTTGATCTCATGTCGCCAGAGCAGCTACACCGACTTCCGAGCAGTGTCTACGACGACTTGTGTCACGACCCACACCCGCTTTTCGGATACGAAACGTGTCCAAGCCCAGCCTACGCCGCAGTGTCGGCGGTAGTACGCTGTCTATACTCAAGTCACGGCAATCTAGTATCACAAAAAAAACTATATCTCATCCACAGCAATAATCATGTCACAGTCAAGATCAACGAAAAGATATGAACTGGCTAATAATGAATAAACTGAATATCAAGAATCACTGTCACGTCCGGTGGACACAAATCCACTACCAATAGACGGAAGAAAATAGAAGAATATATGGAGTAACTAACTGAAATAAAACTGCTAATCTAGACCACCTCAAGTGCAAGCGATGCGATCTGATGCTGGCTCAACCCTCTGGTCTGCTCCTAACTCAAGCTCGGCTAACCTGAAGAGATCATCAGGTCCTCAGAGGACTAGCAAGATACATAAAAATGAGCCTTTCTAACAGTTTATTATGCAAGGAGAAAATATAGAATAAACAAGTAAAACTGAGCAATGAATAAAGCACAAATCTATACACCGTCTACTCATAGATGAACTGTCGAACAAAGACTAGAGAACTCATGTCATGATGTCAACGGATAGCCGAAACGAATACTCAAACCCTCGTCCCTAATGTGGACTCGCAGGTTTGAACTACTAACCCTCGTCCCTAGTATGGACTCGCAGGCTAGCCTCTACTACTAACCCTCGTCCCTAGTGTGGACTCGCAGGCTAGCATCACCCTCGTCCCTAGTGTGGACTCGCAGGCGTAAACCCTATACTACTAACCCTCGTCCCTAGTGTGGACTCGTAGGCTAGCATCTACTACTAACCCTCGTCCCTATCGTGGACTCGCATGTTAGCTTCAAGGTTCAAGACACGGAGGCACGACTCAATCAAGGCACGACCAATAAGACACACGGCTAACTGTGAACACTGTCTAAAGCAATGATAAAAATATACCAGCTTGATAGAAAAGATACATGGTAGCAATATGAGAAAACTGGATGAAATAATAGACAGTGCATGTAAATAAAGCTGTGTAGAAAGGCAAGGTATACTTGCCTTAAGTCCTGAGCTGCTGGCACGGGTCAAAATCCGTATTAAGTCCAAGTAACCTGTTTTTCTGAATTTCCATGTCAATAAGCGTTTCAGAAGAAAAGATTTACTTATCTACTTAGATGGTTAAGCTTCTAGGCCAATTCCTACATCAACTTGGGTTATCATAACTAGAGTCTACTGGTTCCTTATCCTACCTTGATTAGTTTGACACTTCCCTTGGTGTCAGTAACAATTTGGTATATGAGGAAGGTTCACATGTCAATATTCCTTGGACACAAGGAAAACTCATTCAACAATATTTAAGGGATACAAGGAAATTTCATATGGCAGTGTCATGTTAGTATCACATTGAATGTCAAGGATGTTCTTAACTTTACTGGACATAGCAGGGAGTATGACATCATGGTGGTGTTGGATAATCTATCACATCCTATATGACATATATGGCAGATTTCTAACATGCTAACACATAATAATTCCTTAAACTCTAATGCCAACTAGACCAAGGCCCTATCTATCACATACCCAATGTATAATTACAGTCATCCCATTCTACTTATATTGCCATAGTAGTGAAATGTTAGTATTTAGGCAAGAGGAAATATCCTGAGTTTCAACTGCAGGAATACCTATACCAGTTGTTCTCATGCATGAACTCCTGTCGACTTAACCCAGTTAAGCCCAAAAAGCACACGTTTCTTCCTTATTCTAGAGAACCCAATACTCAAGTCCAAATCAGCCCAAGGCCACTGGCCTTAATCCAACCCACAGCAGTATTCAACATAAAATCCTGCTACTGTACAAATAGAAACATGTACTTACTGGACCCAACACCCTATTACCAAAAATTAGCAGGATAAACACTCCAAATCACACCTGTGTTCAATACAGGTTCTCCTGATGGTGCCACAACTCTAATACAGAGAAATCGTAAGAGGAGTATCTGAGTGTAATACAAAGGTAATGTATATGCTATAAGTGAAAAGAGTACAGTGCATTCCTTTTCCAGGATTTACCTAGATGGCACCCCCAAGGTCTGTGTTATCGACTGATACAAAAATGAGATAACCAAGGACTTGATATCCAGTCTCCTTAAGGATTAATACCCAGTTCAGGCACATGACTGAATACTTAGTAAATAGGACAGTTGCAAAATGAGGTGAAGAATGGATACAAAATAAATTTAAACAAGAAGTGAGAGGACTGAGTAGTAAAAATATGCAGGGAATGAATGAACTAAGGTTTGGACTTCTCCTAACCATCTTGACCTGTCCATGTAAGCTTGCAAAAAGATTGCAGGCAACATCAACCAAGGTTTATAGGTGCTGTCCCCTAAATACTAGTACATGGGAGTACCTCATGGATACAAGCCACCTGTCACAAATCAAACACCCCATTTTCTATAGTTGGCTACTGGCTTGGGACCCCCTTCTAAGAACCCAGGTACTCTCATATACCTCTGTGCTTATCAGAGGCTTCATTATTCTATGAAATCAGTAGCAAAAGGACAACCAAGCATAGGAACTTTCTAAAAAAAAAACAAGAAGGGCAGCCTCAACTCAGCCATGTGCTGGAATCCTGGACAATAGGGACCTAGGCTAGTCTAAGCCTTCTACCACCATACCTGGTACTATAATAGACATACAGTATGAGTACAAGATACTCCTGGAAACAGAGCAGTGTAGAGAGCGTATGGCCTTTGAATAAGGGCTAAACAGGACACCCCTTTTGTCACACTATACTGGTGTATGATTCACCTATTCACTAAGATGTACACTAGGTTAAACATACCCTGCTCTCACAATTTCCAGGAAGTAATAGGACTATAAATGTTATGTACTTCATGAAGACTCTTATAAGGTTATAATGATATATAACTTAAACCCAAAAATGTGCCAAATTACAACATGAAATTAGATCCAGGATAATTGGTTCCTGGCATTTCCCTCACAGGTTGGCACCCCCTTTGCTTTACAGGGTTCATGTGTATACCAGGTCCCATACATTACCCTGCCTGCTCATTAATGATATGCTGATTTCTACTAATATTTAAGGATACAGAACATGGGTCTTCATTCCATGTGCCTGTACCAGGAATAATGTGGGTGAGATAATCTAAGGATACTCCCCTCCCTGGATACCTATCATACCTGCAGTTAATACATTTAGCTATTCCCCATCACCTCATGCCCAAAGGTTCTTAGGTGAAAGGACCCCTGTCCCTAAGGATATGCTGGTACTCAAATCATGTCCTTGCCTGTGCCAGTGATTTATTGGTCTGATACATTGGTGGCTCTTACTCCTAGGTTTCTAGGGACATGGGCAAAATCAGTTGAGGTTAGACACCTCCCTCTGAACCATTGGTAGTACTATACTCCCTACACGACTGCACCAAGTCACCCAAGGACATGAACAGGTACCCTATCCCCTGTTCCCTATGAATTTGGAACCTATTCTTACGTTCTATCAGTGTTGGATTTATCCAGCCTATTCTCTTGCCTAGCCTGTTATTAGATACCAGTATCAACTAAAGTCTCCTAGGCATTGTTTCGAACATTAGAAGCACCCAGATGGACCAATGGAAAGATGGGAATACCTGAGGTGCAGTAGCAATGATCGAATGGTTCCTCAGTCCTTCCTTGGTCGTCCTACTCTGGAGGGGTGCTCGAGAAGGGTTGTTAGGGTTTGCAAGGGGGAGGAGAATCATTAGATATTTATACGCAGCTACTATAGATGAGATCGAAGGAAACAAGGAATTCAAAAATATTTAATTGGGATCCTGAGTTTATCTCTTGATCCCTCAGATCAAATCTATATCAATATATTCGACTCTGAGAGTGTTTGGTACAACAGGAATTCAAATTTGTGAAATATTTCACTGAGGTCCCTGCCCTGTTTGATATTTCCCTGTAGGTCCTTCCATCATATAAAATGTAGCAATTCACAAATCATATCAATGTATATGTGTAAGACAATAACAAGTATATGAGACAATGAAAATGAATTTAAATTTCACAAATTCGAAAAAATTGGTCGAGGGGTTGACAACTCTACCCCCCTTAAATCAATTTCGTCCTCGAAATTTTAAGGAGCTGAGGTGCGCAAGAACGAATAATATAAAGCAGTTGCTATAAAGGAATTTCATTTTAAACAGTTCAATAAAAATATAGGTCTATCTATGCTACCACTGCCAATCTCTACTGAAAATTTCTGCCATTCGCTCCGTGTGGTGTCGCCGCATCTTCCGCGTTCATGGCAAAGGCTCGCCCTCCTCCTGCGGTTGGTAGTGGTGGGGTACTTGCGTTCTTCTTCGAACAATTGCGAGACAAGTGTTGGTTGGATCCACAAGTCCAACACAAGCCTAATCTGCTGCGGCAATTTTCTTGAGTGTGGCCTTTCTTCGAGCAATGCTGACAGACGGGAATATCTTGGACTTGGCGTGGGGCTGCTTGTGGCTGCTGTTGATGCTACTGCGCTGGAGTCTTCTTAGAAATGTTGGGGCGTTTTGCTGGTGCTGTTTGGTTGTTGCCTCCTCCGAATGCGTCCCGATTCCTCTTCGGCTTGTGACTCAGTTCTTCTTCTACAGCTTGGGCGACTTCTAAGATCTTCTCGTAAGTGGTGGCTCGACTGGTGGCGATGGCTAGACGAATCTCGTGAGACAGTCCTTTCCTGAATCGTCGCGCCTTGTCTTCAGGGGTGCTGATCAGGTTCTCCGCGAAGCGGCTGAGGCGAGAAAACTCTGATGTATACTCGTCGACAGTGTGGTTGCCTTGCTCTAGATGTTCGAACTGACTCACCAACGCCTCTCGTGCTACGTATGGGTAGAATTTCCTCTTGAACAGTCGCTTGAACTCCTCCCAAGTCACGTCTGGAGCAGAAAATCGGGGTTCGCCTTGATACCACGTCCGTACGATATCAAAAAGCTGTCCACTGACTGACTCAATCTTCAAATCTTCTGGAACTCTGGCCATCTTCAGATACTTCTTCACGTTCTCCAGCCATTCATCAGCGTAGACGATCACCTCTGTCCCATGGAACGGCATGGGCCTAAAGTCCATGAAGTGCTTGGGATTCCCCGGACGCTGTCGCGGTGCGTCTCGAATCTGAAGAACCTCTTTCAAAGTGTCGCAAAAGATGTTGGCCTGCTGCTGGAAAATTCCCAGGAGGGTGAGGCTGTCCAGTGCCGGTGGCGGGGGCAGAGCAGGTGTTGGATACATCATCGAGGCTGGATACATCGTCGGTGGTGGGTGCATGGCAAATGCTGGATGCATTGCTGGTGCTGGGTGCATGGCAAATGCTGGATGCATTGTTGGTGCTGGGTGCATGGCTGGTATTGGACGTGGAATCCCTGGCGGTGGGACAGATACTGGTGGCAGACCGGGTACTGGTGGTGGTGTCTGCGGAGGAAACTATGGAGGCGGTGGAATATCACTTCTGCGGAATCTCGAGAATTGCGGTTGATTACTTGCATGAGTGAGCTGGCCTTCTTGGGTCAGTGGAGTCATGTACGTGAAAGAGCCTCCCGTAGCTAGTGGGGTATTCAGTGCAGCATTGTTCCTGTCTTGAGAGTCCATCTTAACTGTAACAAGAACAAACACTTTAGCCGTTGAAGAGATTTCAAGCATGATGCAAGTCAAGGATTCAATGAAAGCAAGGATAGAATTCAAATAAGGAGTCAAGACATGTGGATGAGATTCTAAGTGTCTAATCCTATTCGCAGGCTCACGACGGTACAGTGACGTAACCGAAGTGATTAACGTCGACCTGCATGGGCCACCAAAAAAACTTGTCACGACCCGCACCCGCTTTTCGGATACGAAACGTGTCCAAGCCCAGCCTACGCCGCAGTGTCGGCGGTAGTACGCTGTCTATACTCAAGTCACGGCAATCTAGTATCACGGAAAAAAACTATATCTCATCCACAGCAATAATCATGTCACAGTCAAGATCAACGAAAAGATATGAACTGGCTAATAATGAATAAACTGAATATCAAGAATCACTGTCACGTCCGGTGGACACAAATCCACTACCAATAGACGGAAGAAAATAGAAGAATACATGGAGTAACTAACTGAAATAAAACTGCTAATCTAGACCACCTCAAGTGCAAGCGATGCGATCTGATGCTGGCTCAACCCTCTGGTCTGCTCCTAACTCAAGCTCGGCTAACCTGAAGAGATCATCAGGTCCTCAGAGGACTAGCAAGATACATAAAAATGAGCCTTTCTAACAGTTTATTATGCAAGAAGAAAATATAGAATAAACAAGTAAAACTAAGCAATGAATAAAGCACGAATCTATACACCGTCTACTCATAGATGAACTGTCGAACAAAGACTAGAGAACTCATGTCATGATGTCAACGGATAGCCGAAACGAATACTCAAACCCTCGTCCCTAATGTGGACTCGCAGGTTTGAACTACTAACCCTCGTCCCTAGTGTGGACTCGCAGGCTAGCCTCTACTACTAACCCTCGTCCCTAGTGTGGACTCGCAGGCTAGCATCACCCTCGTCCCTAGTGTGGACTCGCAGGCGTGAACCCTATACTACTAACCCTCGTCCCTAGTGTGGACTCGCAGGCTAGCATCTACTACTAACCCTCGTCCCTATCGTGGACTCGCAGGTTAGCTTCAAGGTTCAAGACACGGAGGCACGACTCAATCAAGGTACGACCAATAAGACACAAGGCTAACTGTGAACACTGTCTAAAGCAATGATAAAAATATACCAGCTTGATAGAAAAGATACATGGCAGCAATATGAGAAAACTGGATAAAATAATAGACAGTGCATGTAAATAAAGCTGTGTAGAAAGGCAAGGTATACTTGCCTTAAGTCCTGAGCTGCTGGCACGGGTCAAAATCCGTATTAAGTCCAAGTAACCTGTTTTTGTGAATTTCCATGTCAATAAGCATTTCAGAAGAAAAGATTTACTTATCTACTTAGATGGTTAAGCTTCTAGGCCAATTCCTACATCAACTTGGGTTATCATAACTAGAGTCTACTGGTTCCTTATCCTACCTTGATTAGTTTGACACTTCCCTTGGTGTCAGTAACAATTTGGTATATGAGGAAGGTTCACATGTCAATATTCCTTGGACACAAGGAAAACTCATTCAACAATATTTAAGGGATACAAGGAAATTTCATATGGCAGTGTCATGTCAGTATCACATTGAATGTCAAGGAAGTTCTTAACTTTACTGGACATAGCAGGGAGTATGCCATCATGGTGGTGTTGGATAATCTATCACATCCTATATGACATATATGGCAGATTTCTAACATGCTAACACATAATAATTCCTTAAACTCTAATGCCAACTAGACCAAGGCCCTATCTATCACATACCCAATGTATAATTATAGTCATCCCATTCTACTTATATTGCCATAGCAGTGAAATATTAGTATGTAGGCAAGAGGAAATATCCTGAGTTTCAACTGCAGGAATACCTATACCAGTTGTTCTCATGCATGAACTCCTGTCGACTTAACCCAGTTAAGCCCAAAAAGCACACGTTTCTTCCTTATTCCAGAGAACCCAATACTCAAGTCCAAATCAGCCCAAGGCCACTGGCCTTAATCCAACCCACAGCAGTATTCAACATAAAATCCTGCTACTGTACAAATAGAAACATGTACTTACTGGACCCAACACCCTATTACCAAAAATCAGCAGGACAAACACTCCAAATCACACCTGTGTTCAATACAGGTTCTCCTGATGGTGCCACAACTCTAATACAGAGAAATCGTAAGAGGAGTATCTGAGTGTAATACAAAGGTAATGTATATGCTATAAGTAAAAAGAGTACAGTACATTCCTTTTCCAAGATTTACCTAGATGGCACCCCCAAGGTCTGTGGTATCGACTGATACAAAAATGAGATAACCAAGGACTTGATATCCAGTCTCCTTAAGGATTAATACCCAGTTCAGGCACATGACTGAATACTTAGTAAATAGGACAGTTGCAAAATGAGGTGAAGAATGGATACAAAATAAATTTAAACAAGAAGTGAGAGGACTGAGTAGTAAAAATATGCAGGGAATGAATGAACTAAGGTTTGGACTTCTCCTAACCATCTTGACCTGTCCATGTAAGCTTGCAAAAAGATTGCAGGCAACATCAACCAAGGTTTCTAGGTGCTGCCCCCTAAATACTAGTACATGGGAGTACCTCATGGATATAAGCCACCTGTCACAAATCAAACACCCCATTTTCTATAGTTGGCTACTGGCTTGGGACCCCCTTCTAAGAACCCAGGTATTCTCATATACCTCTGTGCTTATCAGAGGCTTCATTATTCTATGAAATCAGTAGCAAAAGGACAACCAAGCATAGGAACTTTCTAAAAAAAAAACAAGAAGGGCAGCCTCAACTCAGCCATGTGCTTGAATCCTGGACAATAGGGACCTAGGCTAGTCTAAGCCTTCTACCACCATACCTGGTACTATAATAGACATACAGTATGAGTACAAGATACTCCTGGAAACAGAGCAGTGTAGAGAGGGTATGGCCTTTGAACAAGGGTTAAACAGGACACCCCTTTTGTCACACTATACTGGTGTATGATTCACCTATTCACTAAGATGTACACTAGGTTAAACATACCCTGCTCTCACAATTGCCAGGAAGTAATAGGACTATAAATGTTCTGTACTTCATGAAGACTCTCATAAGGTTATAATGATATATAACTTAAACCCAAAAATGTGCCAAATTACAACATGAAATTAGATCCAGGATAATTGGTTCCTGGCATTTCCCTCACAGGTTGGCACCCCCTTTGCTTTACAGGGTTCATGTGTATACCAGGTCCCATACATTACCCTGCCTGCTCATTAATGATATGCTGATTTCTACTAATATTTAAGGATACAGAACATGGGTCTTCATTCCATGTGCCTGTACCAGGAATAATGTGGGTGAGATAATCTAAGGATACTCCCCTCCCTGGATACCTATCATACCTGCAGTTAATACATTTAGCTATTCCCCATCACCTCATGCCCAAAGGTTCTTAGGTGAAAGGACCCCTGTCCCTAAGGATATGCTGGTAATCAAATCATGTCCTTGCCTGTGCCAGTGATTTATTGGTCTGATACATTGGTGGCTCTTACTCCTAGGTTTCTAGGGACATGGGCAAAATCAGTTGAGGTTAGACACCTCCCTCTGAACCATTGGTAGTACTATACTCCCTACACGACTGCACCAAGTCACCCAAGGACATGAACAGGTACCCTATCCCCTGTTCCCTATGAATTTGGAACCTATTCTTACGTTCTATCAGTGTTGGATTTATCCAGCCTATTCTCTTGCCTAGCCTGTTATTAGATACCAGTATCAACTAAAGTCTCCTAGGCATTGTTTCGAACATTAGAAGCACCCAGATGGACCAATAGAAAGATGGGAATACCTGAGGTGCAGTAGCAATGATCGAATGGTTCCTCAGTCCTTCCTTGGTCGTCCTGCTCTGGAGGGGTGCTCGAGAAGGGTTGTTAGGGTTTGCAAGGGGGAGGAGAATCATTAGATATTTATACGCAGCTGCTATAGATGAGATCGAAGGAAACAAGGAATTCAAAAATATTTAATTGGGATCCTGAGTTTATCTCTTGATCCCTCAGATCAAATTTATATCTATATATTCGACTCTAAGAGTGTTTGGTACAACAGGAATTCAAATTTGTGAAATATTTCACTGAGGTCCCTGCCCTGTTTGATATTTCCCTGTAGGTCCTTCCATCATATAAAATGTAGCAATTCACAAATCATATTAATGTATATGTGTAAGACAATAACAAGTATATGAGACAACGAAAATGAATTTAAATTTCAAAAATTCGAAAAAATTGGTCGAGGGGTTGACAACTTGCCGTCGTACCTAGTGGAGCAGTATATTCGTCGGTCGCAACAGGGATTACCACCACCGGGAAATCGAACTCCTTCTCCTCCTTAAAGTATTATAATTAAGAAAATTTGGAATATTTGTGGGAATTTGAGAATATTTATGGAATTTTCGGATTATAACGACGGATATTAGTTTATAATTTTAGAATATTTGTGATAATTTTATATTGGTGTGCACTATATATTTGGTCTATGTGATTGTTCGATATTGGTGTGCATTATATATTTGGTCTATGTGATTGTTGGATAATTGGTGTGCATTATATATTGGTTTGGTTTATGCATATTTGTGTGAACGTGGAAAGCTATGCATTTTTTTTTCAAAAAAATCTCAGTTAGCGACGGACTAGTGACCACTTAGCGACGGATGTTTCCAGTTTCCGACTACCTTTCGACGGAATATCCGTCGCTACCTGGAGATTTGAAACTGTTTCCAGTTAGCGACGCTTGGTCGACGGATTAGCGTCGGAACATCCGTCGCCAAGGTTCTGGAGATACATAGTTCGACGGAATAGCGACGGAACATCCGTCGCCAAGGTTCTGGAATGCATGACATTTCCAGAACAATGGCGACGGATTATCCGTCACTAGTCCGTCGCTTCGTCGACGGATGAGCGACGAGGTATCCGTCGCCATGGTTCTGAAAATGCCAAGCATTTCCAGAACGTGGTCGACGGATTATCCGTCAGTATTCCGTCGCTAATCCGTCCTTTGTTAGCGACGACATTCGACGAAATAGCGACGGAACGATACACTCTGATACGCTTTTATGACGGTTTACCGACGGATTATCCGTCGTTAGCTTCTACACAGTTCAGTATTTAATACTTGAAATCGACGAAAGACCGTCGGAAAGTCATCGCTAATGCATCGTATTGTGACGACGAAAAGTCGTCGCTATTCCGTCACATGACGACTACTTAGCGACGGATCATTATTAGCGACGAGCTGATTACCGACGGATTATTTTGACCAAGATCCGTCAGTGATCGGTCGCTAATACAAATTGCCGACGGACGGGCGACGGATCTGGCCGTCTGTAAAACCCTAAATTTTTGGGAATATTTTTTTTATTTTAAAAAGGCTTAAAATAAAGTTATGATTTTTTATTATTTATTTCATTAGAAATGAACTTAGCCATTGTCGAATTTTGGAACACAAGACTACCATGAATTTTGACACGGAAGATGTAGCAGTGTGCCTTGACTAGTGTATTAGCCATGCCATGGGAAGCCTAGCCATGGTGATGACCAAACTAGAAAAACCAGACCAAATTGTGAATTGACTTATTTAAAGTATTTTAATTAAATATTATTTTATATATTAATTTTTAGATGATCCGGTTTGTCCAATTCAGTCCGAACTGGGCCCAAACCAAATTTAAACCCATGTAGGCATGTGGTGTGACCAATGTGGCCATGTAGGCATATTTTATGTATATACAAATATTTTCTAAATTATTTTAGAATTTTATGTGCAATTTCTAATTACTTAATTATTCGTACTAGTACTGGTATTTTATTTTTAAATAATATCGTGCAATATTTGTACAAAATTTTTTTTTGGACCCGGATAAGGGTGTGCGGTATAAGTTCACCCATTGGAAAGATTTTTATTAATTTATTATTATTAAAATTTATTTTGCGAAGATTTAATAAACATGATTTTTCTATAGAGATATTATTATTACTTTTAGTTGATTTATTGTGATTTGAATTTTATATATATGTAGATATGTTTAAATATATTAAATAATTAGGTAGATAATATTTAATTTGGTATTTAAATTTTTAAATAAGATTTATGGATATATGCATATATATATACATGGTTATAAGTATATAGAAAAGATTTAAAAGAAAAAGAAAAGGAAAAGGAAAAGAAAGGAAAAGAAAAGAAAGAAAAAAAATAAAATAATAAAAATTAAACCCACCCACATAAGTGGGCGGGCCCCCCACCCTCACAATTGCTGGCTGCATACAGCAGCAACCCAAATTTCTGCGAGCAAATGCATGGGTCCATAATAACTTATTACTAAGTTTAGTAGTATTAGGTTTTCATTCGAACTTGCTATATATATAACTTCCTCCACAGACCTCAAAGCCCTAGACTTCCAAAACGAAAATTGTTGCAGAACATACCCTCTTTGCCTACGAGTTCGTTCCACTAGGATGGAGTTGTGTGCGCGACGAACGGAGTATCGGAAGTCAGCCCCTCGTCATCCACGGAGCAGTTTTCCTACTCAAGGTACCCTACTTCCCGATGACGTAACTTTTTACTCGTAGCACCGATTTTCGATCCGTAAGATTTTCTGGAAAGTAGGCTTGACCCTCTTCGAGATCCTCTAGGTGGATTTCGAAAAAACCCATCGACTTGCTCGAAAAATTGAGACAAATTTGAAGAAAAATCTATTTTTCTGTAATATTAAAAACTGTTTTAAAACACCAACTTGTCGGCCAGTTTTCTTTTTGTACAATAGAATTTTGTAGAAACTAATTAAAGACAGTCAAAGACAACCTAACCGAGATTGTAACGCATCTTTTGGATTCACTTTTCATCTAGTATGTAGAAAGTTACACGTTGTTAAAGTTTTACGAAAAATTATAAATTCTGCTTTCAAAAAGTGGAAAAACACCCGATACGGCGTGCATCCCGACAAACCGGACGACGTGGTCGCGCACTATACGCATCGAAAGACGCGTATGAATGTTGTCGACGTGTGGGAACTGACGGAACCCGATTTTGTTGCATGTGCGCGACGAAATAAGTGCGTATCCGTCGAGATACCCCGTATCGACCCTTTGCAAATTAAGTCACAACTTTGTGCGCACTCATCATATCGCGATGAAACTTGCGCCATTGGACTTGAAATATTTTTCTGGTCCTGTGAGCCAAGTTTGGTCCGATTCTGAGACCTTTGATCGGGACGCTATTTTGGCGGGCCTACAATCCCACTCAACGGACGATTTTGTGCACGGCCTACCGGAATCCAAAATTGGACATACAGTTGAGTTTGCCTCATCAAAATAAATCTGTAGACATGTAGTTTGACGACTTTAGAGACCGTAAACTTTGGCACGCATTTCGGTGCAAAGCGGGTTCAACGACGGATATCGTTTTGACCCGAAATTACGATTTTGCCCATGTTCCAGAATTTAACTTTTGGATAGGCGTTTTCTAGGTATATCTTTTATTCCAAACTCGTTCATGATATTTGTTTCAGCATCCGGAGCTTCTTGTGGATTTTGACTTTCATGTTGACGATTCTGATTGTTGGATTTTGATGCTTCTCGCACCACCCTCAGGCAAGATACCTTGCCTTATTTACTGTTATAATTATATACACCTTTATTTATTTATTTACTGCATATTTATTATCTGTTCTTAATTGGATCCATTACTTGCTATTTTTAGTTCACTTTATTGCTTTTCAGTTATTTTTCCTTCTTGCCTTTTTGTATGCATATGGACCTAGTCTTAGCGAACTATCTTTTGTTAGTGACCTTGGTAGGGAGAAGACAGTTGAATGTATGGGCTACCCCAATTCCAAAAAGCCGTAGTAACTTCGTACTACGGTAGTCGAGTCGCGAGGGTCACTAGCCTCGAGCTATGTGGACTGATAGGTCACGTGGGCCGCTAGCCTCGAGTTATGCCGGCTGATAGTATTGGTACTGACGTGTACGTGTTGTGAGTTGTTACATTATCGTGGGGGAGTCAGCCTTCACCTGCCCATACATTGATATGTCTTCTAAATTGCCTACTAGAAAGGTTAGGAGACCTTAGCAAATTTCATGTTCCAATCATGGCACGGAAAAATATCACATCGTGGAATAGTAAGTTACCCCTTGTCCTTGTTTGGTTGTAGGGGTAGCCTACTATTTCGATGATGGAATATTGAGCCGTGTTATGGTTTGGACACTTTTACTTTATCTTTATTTTATGGTACATTTATATTCAGTTCATATGGCATGTTCTTCCTGTATCTTGTTACGTCCCTCTGAGGACCTGGTTATCTCTCCAGGTGTGTGTGCTTCTGTGATATTGCAGGTGTTCTAGTCGAGGCCATGATCTTCTCCATCCTTTCGAAGATGATTGTACTTGGCTAGTCTTGATCTTTCATCTATTCCTCCTTGTACCTTTTACTTGAAATAGTTGGTAGTGGACTTTGTCTCCACCCAACGTATTGTACAAAGACTTATTGCAGTTGATTATATGATATCTTTTATTCTTCATTTGTGGATGAGATTAGATTACTCTTGGTTTACTGCATTTTACAGCTTATGTATTCATACGAGGTTTCCATATATTGGAGTATCTTCGTATGTATACAGCTGGCATGGATACGTACCTAGTCCTAAGTATTATGGGACTGGGGTGTTACATGTTTTTGTGGTGGCCCATGCAGGTCGAGTTTGTCACTTCGGTTACGTTACTGTACCGATGTGAACCTGCAACATAGGATTAGAATATAGGAATCTCATCCATACAGTTTGACCTCTTCCCTTGGCTTCAAATTTCGAACTCTTGTTCGACCTCCTTGAACTGCATCTTGCTTGATTCTTTTCTACCATCGATTCTTATTTTCGTGCTTAGTATCAACTAGGAAGATGACTACATTAGTATATGCTCATAGGTCACACATATGGCTAGAATGGTTATATTGGTAATTGGAATACATTCATGACTCTAATTTAGTTAAAAAGGTTTTTTTTTTGTGTGATTTAATAATTAGTCATTCGTAAAGTAGAATATTGCCACGGAAAGTTTTAATCTTGAGATTTCTAAATAGTAAACACCATAGGATTGATACTGCAGGAAGAAAAAAAAATATATATATATATATATATATATATATATATATATATATATATATATATAGCTAAAATCTTTATACCATTGATTTAAGAAATTGATTAGATTTTTGAGTTTTGATATTTATGAATTATGGGGTTATAGCTATACATCTTTGAACAAATATAAAATTGAATTGCATTTCGAGTTGTGATATTTAAAATTTTGGGTGATAGATATACATCTTTGAACAAGTAAAAAAATTTATTGATTTTCGAGTTTTGATGTTTATGATTCATTGGATTATGGTTATACACCTTTGCACGATTATAAATTTGGTTTGAAAATGATTTTAGCTTTTAAAAATGGCCGTAGGAATTATTTAAATTGAGTTGTACAACTTGCGATTTTCGTGTTTAGTAAATTTTGAATTTTAAGTGGAAGTAATGATGGTAAATTTTGGTTTACAATAATTGAAAACGGTTTTTGGGAATTTCTCTTTATTTTAAAATTGTGTCCTATGATTGAGGATTTATAAATCTATTTAGATTTTTGGTAAAAAAAAAGGATTTTGACTGATAAGATTATTTGAAAATTTAGTTTAATGAGGGATTGCTAATATTAAAATTTTTGGGAGAATTTTGAAGGATGTGATGGAAAGTTATTTTGATGGATTAAAGAAAGTTACCATTTAAAAGTTGAGATTTTGTTGGAATAACTTAGCATGAATAGAAGTTAAAATTGATGGGAGCATTGAGCTTAATTTTTGAGATTGCTTTTAATATGCTAAGAGTTTTATTATGAGTTATTTGAAAATTTTAGAGTGTTAAATTTTGATTGATTGTGAATTTTTTATGGATTCGTAAATTATGAACTCTCGAGTTAAATAGTTGAATTTAAACGTTAATTTTGGATTAGGTTAGTAGTAACGTGATAAAATTTTGCTTTGAAATTTATGAGAGTGATTTAAATTTTATGATGAATTTGAACGGCTTGGAGTGAATACAAATTTTGGTGATTTATTTTTGAAAGTTTATTTTTGAAACTTTTTGGAGGAAACTCTAATGGTAGGCCACAAAGGTAGCCCTACTGAGTTAGAAGTATTCCACACTAATTGCCATGTCACTTATGACCATGATAGTAGTATATACACAAGTGTTGTTAGTCATCAACCCAGCTATGTGACTATATTTTCACCTCGACTTACTCGACCTTCCTTTAATTCTAGATCTTTTAATTACGACCTTCTAACCCATTACAATTTGAATAATGAGTTAATGGTTCCTTAACTGTATTCATCTAGGAGACTATCTTCTCTCCGGAATTGTGTTCCTAAATTATTTTTACTGGATTCTCTAATTAATTTTATTTCATGCTTTAACTTGATCTTCTTTATTTTTGTGCATTAATTATCACCTCGTGAACTCCCACTTTTAATTTTTTCTGGCGTCCCCTACCATGACTTGTATATTTGGAGAACAACACTACACTTTTTCTTCCAACAAATTTCATATATAAGACCTAGACAAGTCCACCTTCCTGTAGACATATCATGTCCCACCAAAACCTATCTTCTTGTACTCTATTTCTTGATATGACCTTATGGTCAAAATGGCCAAACTATAATCTTTACCATGATACCGATATATTTTTCGACCACTGATAGGGATTCAACCTCGACTCAATTCTTTCGACCCGGTGTGTGATTGTGTCCTAGTTGAATTCTTAAATGCTTAAATTTGTGCTTTATCTTGATTGTTTGACCTATTGTCCCATCGCACTACTAGCTTAATTCTTGTAAGTTGGGTAGAATACCTCACCACCTAACGATTCCGTTGTCCTTATGAATCGTGTTGATGAGCTCACTTAGACTAGAAGTTCAGAGGACCTTAACTTATCTAGACAATCAAACCGTAAGTGAAGAAAACTAGGACAACTGTATAGGTCCAAACTTCGGACGAGCTTTGATTTTAAAAGATCTTGGACTATTTAAAATTTCCTTCATCAGTACATCCCTTGCTCATATTTTGACTATTTCTTGCTGCTAACGTAGCTTCAGTTTTGCAAGCTTATTTCGTTATCAAGCTTGATCATGACATATTTTATTGGGTGCACCCACTAACATATTGTCTAATCAGAACCGGTGCATGATGGTCTGATCAACCTATTGCACTTGGGTTCGCTTATCATATCTTATTCTATGCGAATGGAGACATAGTTAAACATGCCTTAGAGTCTCTTCCGCGACAGCTTTGACAACTCTCATTTGAATTATTTTCGTCACCTATGAACTCCTTATTCGTACTCAATAGCATCGTCTTGAACCCTTTATTGTTCTTGTCTTTTACTTATTTTAGAGAGAGACAATGCACTGTACTTAAGAAATGGACCCAAGGTATCACTTAGTCATGTGGCTATATCCTCGCCTTAAACTACTCCTTCTACCCTCAACCCCATCTACCCTATTATTCCTAAATTTCGAGGACAAAATTCTTGTAAGTTTGGTAGGATATAAAACCCTAAATTTTTGGGAATATTTTTTTTATTTTAAAAAGGCATAAAATGAATTTATAATTTTTTATTATTTATTTCATTAGAAATGACCTTAGCCATTGTCGAATTTTTGAACACAAGACTACCATAAATTTTGGCACGAAAGATGTAGCAGTGTGCCTTGACTAGTGTATTAGCCATGCCATGGGAAGCCTAGCCATGGTGATGACCAAACTAGGAAAACCAGACCAAATTGTGAATTGACTTATTTAAAGTATTTTAATTAAATATTATTTTATATATTGATTTTTAGATGATCCGGTTTGTCCAATTCAGCCCGAACTGGGCCCAAACCAAATTTAAACCCATGTAGGCATGTGGTGTGACCAATGTGGCCATGTAGGCATATTTTATGTATATACAAATATTTTTTAAATTATTTTAGAATTTTATGTGCAATTTTTAATTACTTAATTATTCGTACTAGTACTGGTATTTTATTTTTAAATAATATCGTGCAATATTTGTTCAAAAAAAAATTTTGGACCCGGATAAGGGTGTGCGGTATAAGTTCACCCATTGGAAAGATTTTTATTAATTTATTATTATTAAAATTTATTTTGCGAAGATTTAATAAACATGATTTTTCTATAGAGATATTATTATTATTTTTAGTTGATTTATTGTGATTTGAATTATATATATATGTAGATATGTTTAAATATATTAAATAATTGGGTAGATAATATTTAATTTGGTATTTAAATTTTTAAATAAGATTTATGGATATATGCATATATATATATATACATGGTTATAAGTATATAGAAAAGATTTAAAAGAAAAAGAAAAGAAAAAAAATTAAACCCACCAACATAAGTGGGCGGGCCCCCCACCCTCACAATTGCTGGCTGCGTACAGCAGCAACCCAAATTTCTGCGAGCAAATGCATGGGTCCATAATAACTTATTACTAAGTTTAGTAGTATTAGGTTTTCATCCGAACTTGCTATATATAACTTCCTCCACAGACCTCAAAGCCCTAGACTCCCAAAACGAAAATTGTTGCAGAACATACCCTCTTTGCCTACGAGTTCGCTTCACTAGTGATGGAGTTGTGTGCGCGACGAACGGAGTATCGGAAGTCAGCCCCTCGTCATCCATGGAGCAGTTTTCCCACTCAAGGTACCCTACTTCCCGACGACGTAACTTTTTACTCGTAGCACCGATTTTCGATCCGTAAGATTTTCTGAAAAGTAGACTTGACCCTCTTCGAGATCCTCCAGGTGGATTTTGAAACAACCCATCGACTTGCTCGAAAAATTGAGACGAATTTGAAGAAAAATCTATTTTTCTGTAATATTAAAAACTGTTTTAAAACACCAACTTGTCGGCCAGTTTTCTTTCTGTACAATAGAATTTTGTAGAAACTAATTGAAGACAGTCAAAGACAACCTAACCGAGATTGTAACGCATCTTTTGGATTTACTTTTTATCTAGTATGTAGAAAGTTACACGTTGTTAAAGTTTCACAAAAAATTGTAAATTCTGCTTTCAAAAAGTGGAAAAACACCCGATACGGCGTGCGCCCCGACAAACCGGACGACGTGGACGACGTGGTCGCACACTATACGTATCGAAAGGCGTGTATGAATGTTGTCGACATGTGGGAACTGACGGAACCCGATTTTGTTGCATGTGCGCGACGAAATAAGTGCGTATCCGTCGAGATACCCCGTATCGACCCGTTGCAAATTAAGTCACAACTTTGTGCACACTCATCATATCGCGATGAAACTTGCGCCATTGGACTTGAAATATTTTTCTGGTCCTGTGAGCCAAGTTTGGTCCGATTCTGAGACCTTTGATCGGGACGCTATTTTGGCGGGCCCACAATCCCACTCAACGGACGATTTTGTGCACGGCCCACCGGAATCCAAAATTGGACATACCTTTAGGTTCGCCTCATCAAAACAAATCTGTAGACATGTAGTTTGACTACTTTAGAGATCGTAGACATTGGCATGCATTTCGGTGCAAAGCGGGTCCAACAGCGGATATCGTTTTGACCCGAAATTACGATTTTGCCCATGTTCCAGAATTTAACTTTTGGACAGACGTTTCCTAGGTATATCTTTTATTCCAAACTCGTTCGTGATATTTGTTTCAGCATCCGGAGCTTCTTTTGGATTTTGACTTTCATGTTGACGATTCTGATTGTTGGATTTTGATGCTTCTCGCACTACCCTCAGGCAAGATACCTTGCCTTATTTACTGTTATAATTATATACACCTTTATTTATTTATTTATTGTATATTTATTATCTGTTCTTAATTGGATCCATTACTTGCTATTTTTAGTTCACTTTATTGCTTTTCAGTTATTTTTCCTTCTTGCCTTTTTGTATGCATATGGACCTAGTCTTAGCGAACTACCTTTTGTTAGTGACCTTGGGAGGGAGAAGACAGTTGAATGTATGGGCTACCCCAATTCCAAAAAGCCGTAGTAACTGCGTACTACGGTAGTCGAGTCGCGAGGGTCACTAGCCTCGAACTATGTGGACTGATGGATCACGTGGGCCGCTAGCCTCGAGTTATGCCGGCTGATAGTATTGGTACTGACGTGTGCGTGTTGTGAGTTGTTACATTGTCCAGGGGGAGTCAGCCTTCACCTGCCCATACATTGATATGTCTTCTAAATTGCCTACTAGAAAGGTTAGGAGTCCTTAGCAAATTTTATGTTCCAATCATGGCATGGAAAAATGTCACATCGTGGAATAGTAAGTTACCCCTTGTCCTTGTTTGGTTGTAGGGGTAACCTACTGTTTTGATGATGGAATATTGAGCCGTGTTATGGTTTGGACACTTTTACTTTATCTTTATTTTATGGTGCATTTATATTCAGTTCATATGGCATGTTCTTCCTGTATCTTGTTACGTCCCTCTGAGGACCTGGTTATCTCTCCAGGTGTGTGTGCTTCTGTGATATTGCAGGTGTTCTAGTCGAGGCCATGATCTTCTCCATCCTTTCGAAGATGATTGCACTTGGCTAGTCTTGATCTTTCATCTATTCCTCCTTGTACCTTTTACTTGAGATAGTTGGTAGTGGACTTTGTCTCCGCCCAACGTATTGTACAAAGACTTATTGCAGTTAATTATATGATATCTTTTATTCTTCATTTGTGGATGAGATTAGATTACTCTTGGTTTACTGCATTTTACAGCTTATGTATTCATACGAGGTTTCCATATATTGGAGTATCTTCGTATGTATACAGCTGGCATGGATACGTACCTAGTCCTAAGTATTATGGGACTGGGGCGTTACACCGTCGCTAAATCGATATATTTTGGTAGTGACGGAAGGTGCTTCGCCTTGTCGATCGGTAGGACCAGGAACAATGTCGCTGAAGAAGACGACATAGGGAACAATAAGGAAGGACCAAGACAGATCAACGATACAAGCATGTGATCAGGTCGAGAATCTCAGGGATTAGAAGATAACGGGCAGAGATCAAGGGCGAGTGTTGATTGAGACATCTATTCGGTAAACCCTCACATATCTTGATTTACAAGACCTGTATAGGCCACCACTTAAACCATGTAACGCCCCAAAACTAGAATACTGGAGAGCGGAGGCATACATAGCCAGCTATGTATAATAAAATGGAATCCACCTCACTATATGGTCACGGCTGTCTAGATATATGAGGGTTTAACTATAATCCATCAGTCTCCTATGGTCAATAACAAGCCTAAATGTCTCAGTCTCAAGCAAGCAAGTAAAGTTACAAGATGTAAGATCACCAAATATACAATAGTAAGGCATCCCAAACATTACATATTCAGCTGATCATGAAGCTAGTCGTTACAAAATATGATGACTAGCAAGAGTTTAGTCATACATGATCAACCCTAGGATCTGTCAATCACGTTACAGTCCGTAGGCAGACAGTAATAAGGTATGCAATACGAGCTAACAGGCGCTCGCCGGCAAAATGCCTCAAAATAAAAATTTATAATAGAGTGGAAGAGCCAAAAATAATCCACTCGTTGCCCTGGTTACGCCTGATGGTCACCATCGGGCTGGAAAGTCGGTAGATCCTCTGGAGCTACTTCGAAATCTGGCCATACAAAATCCGCTGGATCAGACCCCAGAAAGAGCAAGTGCCACAAAGGAGGCTTCACTTAAGAACTAAAACCAGCATATCAGAAATAAATAAATATTACAGTAATTATGAAAGAGCCTGATAATAAAAGAAACAACAACAGTCATATTAGAGTACGAGGGAACCATTCAAGTAGCCAGGTCACAACCCTTAAACCAAACAAGGACCGGGGTTGTAACCCTTCACCTAAATAGAACTCCGTCTCTAAATCTTGTTGGTAAGGTAAAACATAACAAGCATGACGTGGGGTGCAATAAGACAATAAACGAAGAGAGGACTCAGAACTGCTCCGGGAGCCAGGTTACAACCCTTAAACCAAACAAGGACCGGGGTTGTAACCCTTCACCTGAACAGAACTTAGCCTCTGATCTTTATCGTTAAAAGTGACAATCATGTGACCAAGCCTGCAATAATCGAGCACTGAAACTACACCATACAATCGCTCACGGCCAATCAGTGACTACGGCTTTCTACATTAACTAACTAGGGTTATCACAAGCTTAGTTACTAGCAATGTGCAGTGAGATGTTCCTCCAGCCACAAGCCCTGCAGCTAATCCAAGTTATCCAGGCGACTTGGATTCATTTAAGCAATGCCTCATTATTTTTCATATATCAGTGAATCTAGACTTGTGCCCTACTCGTCGGCAGGCTGCAAGTCCAACAATGGTGGCCAGGATAACGGGATCGCCTGTAACTGGGAAAATCTCTCATGACTACTGGATTATTTCTAGTTATTAACCTTAGTCCTTTTCAGTGGATGCCCCTGACCGTGGTACTCAGGGGTCCATGTCCTAGACATGATGTAAAACATTACCGGTTCATTTGTACAAACACAATCACCCACGGTGTCCAGGCCATTCAATCTTGTCATGACATGTTAGCCGTCGCAACAGCAATCGAGATATATATATCATGTCATGTTCACTGTCAGGAGTGTGCCACGACGGGCCACTATTATGTCATATTATTTGTCAAGAGTGCACCATAACGGGTCACCATCGTGTCATGGAACATATTTGAAATTAACATGGTATAAGCATATATATAATGACTAAATATAAATAGGGTGCAAGGGCTGTGGAGGGATCATGCGGCTCAGGGTGGGGGGAGGGCGCATGCGGCTCTGAGAGAGTGGGGTTCATGCGGCTTGAAAGTAGAGGGCGCATGCGGCTGAGCAAAGCCATGCGGCATTGGTTGGAGGAAAAGGGCGCATGCGGCTCTTGGGACAACAAGCTCATGCGGCTGGGAAGGAGCGGTTCCATGTGGCTGAGATAAAGGGCCTCATGCGGCTGAAATGGCAGGGGCTCATGCGGCTCGGGGTGAGGGGGTCGCATATGGCTCTGAGAGAGTGGGGTTCATGCGGCTCTGGGAATCGAGCCATATGCGGCTAGGAAAGTTCACGCGGCCAAGAAGTCCATGCGGCCAAGAAGTTCATTTGAGTCATGCGGCTGGGAAGGCCATACGGCTAAGAAGGGAACTTGTCGCATGAGAAGCCATGCGGCTAAGTCCATACGGCAGGAAATTCATGCGGCTGAATACTGTTCTTCTTCTCCATTATCCAGAGAAGGAGAACCAGGAAGCCATTGCTTCTATGCTCCACATATCCTTTATTCCAAGCCCAAATCTGAACTTCCATAGGTCAAAATGGGGTAGAACAAAATTTTCTATAACATGAAACCATCAAAACTAGAAAATAACAAGGTTAAATAGATCAAAACCCAAGAAATCTAAAAATACAATAAACTTAGATCTACATGAATTTAGCCATGGAAATTAAAATGCTAAGTACTAAAGTGTCTTAGAATGGAGAACGGAAGACATAAAAATAGAGTTCTCTCGTGAAGCAAGCTGTACTTGCCGGCGGGAAATGGGGTAGGTGGAGCTCTACGCAGGAGGAAGAAGAAGAAGAAGAAGTAATTATAGAGTTATGAGGAGAGAGAAAAGTTAGGTGAGATATAAATGGGGATGGTGGTGGTAGGTAGGGGTTTTCCTTTGGTTCTTGATGAACCCAAAGCAAACCAAGCCAAGCCGAACCAACCAAGAATAACCAAGCAATTTAAGATGCCTAAATAAATCAAGCAAGGAGTCATGCAATACGAGTCAAAATACGTATACGTATACCATAATACGTAATACGAACCACGGCCATTACACTCTTGTGACTATGTGAGATGTTACAAGTATTGAGATGTTGCAAGTATAGAGAAAAGTTTAGAGATGTTGCAAGTATTGAGATGTTGCAAGTATGGATTATATTGAGACTAAGTATAGAGAAAAGTATAGAGATGTTGCAAGTATAGCTGAATACTCTTGTGACTATGTATATGTGACTAGTATTTATGAGTAGCTGAATCATTTTGTTGGACGTATTGAGATGTTGCAAGTATTGACATGTTGCAAGCATTAACATATGGATTGCCCAATTCCTAGGCAGTCCATCTCACAACAAGTATTGAGATGGACTGCCCAGTTTCCTGGCAGTCCACATTAACATGTGGACTGCCAGGAAACTGGGCAGTCCATCTCAATACTTGTTGTGAGATGGACTGCCGAGTTTCCTGGCAGTCCACATGTTAATGTGGATTGCCAGAAAACTGGACAGTCCAACTCACAGGAAGTATTGAGTTGGACTGTCCAGTTTCCTGGAAGTCCACATTTACATGTGGACTGCCAGGAAGCTGGGCAGTCCAAGTCAGAACTTGTTGTGTGTTGGACTTCCCAGGAAACTGGGCAGTCCAACTCACAGTAAGTATTGAGATGGACTGCCCAATTTCTTGGTAGTCCACATACTCATATGGACTGTCCAATTTTTGGGCAGTCCAACTCACAGCAAGTATTGAGTTGGACTGCCCAGTATCCTGGCAGTCCATATTTACATGTGGACTGCCAGGAAGCTGGGCAGTCCATATCAATACTTGCTGTGAGTTGGACTGCCAAGTTTTCTGGGCAGTACATATTGCAACATTCAGTAAATAATGATACTAACGATCCAAAATGATACTCATGAATACTTGTTACATTCATATACAAAATGATACTCATGAATACTTGTTACATTCATATACAAAATGAATACTTGTTACATTCATCCATATTGTAACATTCATATACATCATGATACTCATCCATATTGCAACATTCATATACATCATGATACTCATCCATATTGCAACATTCATATACAAAATGATCATCGTCTATACTTGTTACATTCTTCTATGCAAAATGATACAAACTACTACAAAATGTGATATATTACAACGATCTTCTATACAAAATGTGATATATTGCAACATTCTTCTATACATCAGTTAATTAATACATCGTAGTGTCCCTCCGGCCTTGGTATAGGTTCCACGTAATTCGTGATCTTCTTGTAAGCATTTATAGCATCGGTGTATGGTGCTACCCAGGAGATCGATTCTTCCGGAGCATGTTTATACCAAACTGACGCAGAGGGAGGAATAGGAGAGTGGCCGATCAACCGTGGGATAACGAAGTGATTTTTGTCGAGTCCAATGGTATGTAGGTTGGATATACTGTACTCTGCGGGAGGAGCGCACATTGGAAAGAATGTATTGTTGATGTTCTGGGAAAGAACGATAATTGGTAGCTTGTACTTGTTAGCGAATAGATATGCAGCAGATGGTACGTCCAAGTAATATTCTGGTCCAGTGGTCTGGGTATCGCACGGAATGCTTGTCAATAATTCTCCAACATCTTCTTGGCCAAGTATTTTGCTGTACAGTGGAAGACGAGACACCAACTCAGAATATAGCTCTGCTCTGACTTGTCTCCATCTGTCTTTGGAGGGGTAGCCTAGATGTCGTGCAAGCACATGAAATCCACAATGGCCGTCTTTCGGTACATCATCTATAGACCAAATATATTTCCGTATGGCAGGCAAAAAAGTACCAATGTACACATCAAGCGCTGTAACAACACTATTTTTCTACATTTTTCTGTGAGTAGGGAGCTTGTTCATCCTCTTCGGAATGACTACACGTTCTACGCTTCTTTCAATATGCTCAAATAGTAAGGGTTCTCGCTTAGTATCCTAGAGCTTCTTCTTATGTGTTCTTTTTGGCGGTCTACCCTTCGGAGCAATGACAATAGATGGCTCCTGTATATGACTACTTGTCGGATTGGCAATTTCTTAGATTTTGAGCTCAATAGACCTTCTCTCAGGTTCTAGTGTGGCACACCATCTTGCATGAAGAAGTTTCATCTGTGGCATGGAAAAGAAATTATCATGAATGTCCACTATAGGCATGATCGACAGCTGTCTCCAACGTTGATCAACAACCACTACTGGAATAGGTCTACATTGACGTCGATATTCGTTGATCTTGTGTGCACAAGGGAGGTCGAGACAAGTACGATATGTACAACCACATACTTCGGTATCCAACCCGACTGAATTCGCACGACCAGTCTCATGAAGTAGTAAATTTAATG